>JAANYP010001883.1:0-89065 GCA_020465985.1 Centrapalus pauciflorus | reverse complement strand
GCACATCCCACTACAAACATTTCATTCAAGTGTTCTTGTAAAATTCAAAGTGTTCTTGCCGTCAAATCTGCAGAGTTCCACCTTCTTCTCATATTTCATACCATAACTACATCAAAGTAAGTAACTACTAACTCTATTTCATCATTACATTTATGATATATAAGTCTTGCATAATATATATAATCACCAACAACAACCAAGTTTCATAAAAATGAAGTTTATAAGTTTCTAGTTTTTGTTTTTAAGTTGATTTCTTTAAATGTGTTTATGCATATATAAACACATCATAAAAGTGTTATATTATGAACAACAAGTAATATATATGTTTTAGTAACTTTGATAACAAATGAGTCTTTGAATAAACAACAAGATATCATAAGTATTTCAAGTTTCTAAACTGCGGATTTTCGGCAGAAACACTTTATTATCGACCTTTGAAACAACTCATAACTAATTATAACTTAACGAAATGAGTTGATTCTTGTCTCAATAAGTTAGAATCATATTTTAACTATAGATCGGGAAAGTTTTCCCAAATTTATTTTGGAATTATAACTCCAGAAATTTATTTGGGAAACCGAAAGTTGTGACAGCTCAAAAATGGCTTCCAACAAGGATTTTCATCAAGCTTTTCCCTCAACCCTAAACATCTCGAACAATGGCCATTTTGAGTTTAAAAAGTCTTTGTATATAGTTTAGTTAATGTCCAAGAAACCAAGTAAAAACGTTTTTGGAGCTTGGTAAAAACAGCCTCAAGTTCGCCGAAAACCCTTCGCAAAAGCTAGGAAAATTATATTATGGGAAAACTTATATATATATAAACTTGACGTTTAAGTGGGTTTTATTTTGTGAACTTGTAATGATTGGTGTTTAAGACATAAACATCTATAAATATACATATTATCATTATATTAAGAGCTATTAAGTCTTTATTATCATTTAGGGACTCGGTTAAACACATCCGGTTTTATCACCCATCCAGCACGCAAACTTTGCTTTTTTGCGCGTTATTTTTGTCTATCACAAGCTGGTAGTCTTCATAGCCCCTATTTTCATCTATCTATTGGGGTGGAACATCAGTGCACTGTTTTACATATGGACATCAAACACTGTTTATTTCTTATTGTATTACATGTTTGAGATCCATCAGCCCTCCCAATCATGAACACCGTTAATTGCATTTATTTTAAGCGCGAATATAGTGGGTATTAGAGCTATGCGGGAGTCATGCGCCACCATCCGGGTTTAGTTCGGCTCGCTAACAGCGTGGGGTGGCTATATATTAAACACACGGTGTTAATTACGTATGGAATATTGCACAAGGCAACAGATTTAGTTAAAGCGTTCGGTTTGGCATTGTGAGTGTTTTAATTAATTACATTACCACGTAATTTATCTTTTATAAATTCAACTCTCTGGATAAGTCATTACAATTGGTCGTTCTTTCTCCCCTCGCGTAAACTTATTGAGCTCACCAACAATTTGTTGACGTATTTTAGCATGTATTTTTCACAGAGATCTGAGACATGCAATTAAAATCGGAAGTATTCCAATGCCAGCCTCCGTTCATTTGAAAGTCCCGCAATCATTGCAAACTCGGGAGATCTACTTGCATCTTTCTTTCCGAAAAAACTGAAATTGTTTTAGTTTAAATCTTGGGTAGTTTAAGAACTTACTTACCGACTTACGTTTTGTGGTATGTAAATACAATATTTCATATTTGAAGTTAAATATCAATGTATTTTTTGAACGTCCATATAGTGTCGTTCCGTTCTAGATTATGGTTACGCTTACCGATTGTCACGCTTCGTTGCCAACCGGAGTTTTCGGTTTGTCTTCTTATACAACCATTTTGGCTATTTTTATTAACAAGCTTGGGTCGTGGTAGGGGCGGAGGGGTAATTGGGGGTGGGTGTGGTTGGATGGTGGGGAGTCGTGGAGGGGTAGGTGGTGGTGGGGTAACGGGAGTGACAGATTGGTTATCAGAGCCATCATATTAGTTATAGTGAACTAGGTTGCATTAGTACCTAGCCTATAACTGTTACAAAAAACACCTTTTTCAGAGAACTTGTGGACACCAATTTATCAGGGAACCTGCATGCACACTAACAACAAAAAAAAAAACAGTCGAAAAATTCCCCCCTAGGGAAAGGTGTGACTAGCACAACGGGAGTCTATCCACGATTGATCTTCAGGAGCCTCTCAGATGCTCTTATTCGGTTCTAATTGTTGACATGAAGATGGCATGTCAAAGGCCAGATAGACTGACATCAGGGAATTGTTTACTGATTCAGTGTCTCTCATCACTGGACTCCTTGTGCACCATCGTCCTTTGTCTGGCACAGGGTGCGTGGGGTCTCCCATTATTGGTTGAGCGGATGATACTTATGAACCCTGAGTGTGGGGTTCTCTTTCTGTCTGAAATGTGTTCCTAGATGTATCAGCACCTTCCGTACCACTTGATGATTCTGCCTTAGTGACCGCTTGCTTGATCAGAAGATTGGACTTGTTTCCCTATTCGATGGAGCTGTTACTTCAGCCACTTGGGATTGGCACTTATAATCTAGCTTTGATCTGTTGAGCATCCAGTTACCCCTGGGGGTCACAGGATTAGAATGGGTAGGGTATAAGTACAGTATACTCCTCCCATTTAACAGAATTTCAACAGTTGAAACTTTTTGCCAGACAGCTGTAATGTTTGTGTGGATTAGCATGAGAATTTGTTGTTGACAGCTTCAACACTGTCTTCCTCAGTTCCTGCCCAGAATACTCAAACAACCGCTCAGAGAATTTGTTAGGAATTAAATTCAAAAACAACCAAATCTAAGGGACCAGTGCCTTTGACATTGCCAGTTGTTTTCATTAAGCCTCAAGTTAATGGCACTTTCTTCAAATGGTTTGCAGAACACCTGTTATATACTCTATAGGTTTCGCCTCTTAAGGTAGAGTAACCTACAAAGAAACCTTCTTCAGCTTTACTTTCAAACTTTCCTAAGTGAGTTTTAGTGTGAAGAATAGTGCATGAACAACCAAAAGATTTTAGAAAGGCTATTAAGGGAACTCTGTGATGGAATAACTCATATGGAGTTTTCCCTTGTGACTGAACAATTTGAACCCTATTTAGAACATAACAAGCTGTATTGACTGCCTCTGCCCAAAAGGTCATTGGCAGTTTGGAATCAGCTAGCATGGTTCTAGCAGCCTCTATTAAAGTTCTATTCTTCCTTTCAGCTACACCATTTTGTTGTGGTGTTCTGGGTGCACTATATTGCCTTGCAATACCTTTAGACTCACAGAAACTGTTTAGGATATGATTTTTAAACTCAGTTCCATTGTCTGACCTGATCACCTTAACTTTTAAGTTTGATTGATTTTCTATCTTAAGGATAAAGGATTTGACTAGCTCAGCAGTTTCATCCTTAGTCCTAAGAAAGTAAACCCATGTAAATCTGGTGAAATCATCAACAATGACTAAACAGTAAGCTCTTTTATTCAAACTCAACACAGATGTTGGACCAAAGAGATCCATATGAATAAGATGAAGAGCAGATGAGATTGAATTTACTTCTTTGGCCTTATGAGAAGTTTTGTGTTGCTTGCCTTTGAGACATGCTACACAATGATCATCACATATGAACTCCTTTTTTTGGTAAACCTCTTACCAAATTCTTTTTGACTAATACATTCATAGATTTGAAGTTCATGTGACACATCCTTCTATGTCATAGAGCAGACTCATTAGAAGATGCTTTGGATATCAAACATCTTAAAGTATTTGATTTTGACAAAAGATCTGTGTCTAAACAGTAGACATTATTGTCCTTCCTTGGTGTTCTAAGTAAAACAAGATTTTCAGGGATTTTAAAATCTTTTGAAAGGACAATACACTCAGAGTCTGTGAATAGAACAATATTTTGTTTATCACAGATTTGAGACACACTTAGTAAATTATACTTCAGCTGTTCAACATACAAAACATCATTGAAGATCATATTGCCTGCTTTGACAGTACCCTTACCTGTTACCTTACCTCCCTTGGAATTTCCACCAAATGCAACAAATCCTCCTTCAAATTTGACAAGCATTCAGAATTGCCTGTCATGTGCCTAGAGCATCCACTATCCATATGCCATCTTGTTTTATGTTGGGTCCTGTGGGTGCCCTGCACAAATAAAAGCTTAGTTAGTAGTGGAGTAAACCCAAACCAAGTTGATATTGGGTTGTCCTTGTGCATTGACATAACTAAACACTATTTGTGTCTTTTTATACTTAGTGAGATCCACTGGTGGATTTTGTGAAGAATATTTAGTTATGACATGAGGTATCCATGTGTTCTTTCCAACCTTTTCATTAACAGTCTCAGAAGATCCACTACCAGTTCCAGTTTTAGACTTAGTAGTTTGAACTGGATTTTTAGTGCTAACAGCTTCAGAAATTTGCCTTTTAACACACCATACCTTTTTAATGTTTGTTTTGGATTTTGCTAAAACTTGTTTTTGGTGTGTAGGCTGTCTTTTGTTGACTTTTAAGTACCTGTGGTCAACTGTCTTCTTTGGAACTGGTGTAACAGGTGGTTTGGCCTTTAAAGGTTTTGAGTTTTGATCAATTGCCTGTTTTTGAATCACAGGCTGTTTTGCAACAGATGGTTTATATAGACAATTTCTGACCAAATGGTTTTTCCTACCACAATGGAAACATCTTTTGACTGTTTTGATTGGAGAACCAGTTTTGTTAGACCATAACTGGTTCTTGTTCCTTTGATTTCCCCATACCTGCTGTTGTGTGGGAAACTTTTGGACACCATGCTTTTGACATGTGCATATTGGAACAGTCTTACCCCTTTTATTAGTTTTTGAGGAAGATGCAATGTTACAGTTAGAAGGTACAGAAACATGTGGAGCATTATTGCATACACTCATATTCTTTTTTCCTTTCTCACTGGGGGTTTTGATGAAACTGGAAGTAGGGGTTTCTATGGGTGCACTCATTGTTTTGAGTTCTCTCTCAACTTCTTTACACTCACAGTCTTCATTTGGAATCAGTGCTTCTTTAGATCCAAGACTGTTTTCAAGGATAAGATCTATAGTTGTCATTGTCTCATCTAATGGTTCATTAACAAGCCTATCAGCAACTTCACTCATGGGGTGAATGTATTTGTTGTTGTATGGGGGTAGAGTGGCTCTGTATCCTATACCTTCTTTGGAATTGAGTTGAGATTTCACCCTATCTTTAAATTGAACCTCCATTAGGTGTTCTAGCTTTTGATTTGCCAGTTTGAAGCTTCCTAAATCTATATTAACAGATTCTATTAGCTTGTTAGCTTCTAACACCTTCTGATCAGCCTCATCTAGTTTCTTATTTAGGGTCTCTATTTTCTTATTTAGTTCCTTTTTCTCCCACTCATGATATATTCTATCATATCTCATCTTAATCTCATTATCCTTATAGTCATTGATCTGTTTTTCAAGATCTTCTATAGCCTGCATGTACTCATATCTCCTTTCTTCCATCTTAGCTAGAGTTTTGCACATGCTCTCATTATGATCTCTGTACTTTTTAACCATATTTTTGCATGATTGAGAGCAGAGTTTAGAATTTACCTCAGAGGGCAGTTCAGTGGAAGTGGCATTAGATGTTTCTGTCATAAGAGCTTGATTTTGAAACTCCTCTTCTGTCTGATCACTCCAGTCAAACACATTGTCTTCTTGAGAGACAAGTGCTTGTGATGATGAAGCTTGATTAGTTTGCTGGGGTCTTGGTGGCTATTGACCTTGGGATCTGCATTCTCTGGCAAAGTGTCCAAGCTTGTGGCATTTAAAGCATTCAACTTTTGATTTATCAAATGCTGGTTTGCCTTCTGGTCTGGCTTGAAAGTTTGGTCTGCCAGTTCTTTTCAGAAATCTTTTGGCCCTCATAGTCAACATAGCATGCTGCCATTTCAAGTCCATCTCTTCTAAATCATCTGGATGGATTTGTTCTAAATCTTCAGCATTTAGAGCAAACAGTCCATCACTTGCAACAAAAGCTTCATAATGAACTTCAGTAGAGTTACCATCAGCACCTGAAAAGGAATCACAACAGTTAGATTTATCAGTTAATGCTGATGACAGCAGAGCAGTGTTATGATTGTAAGAAAAGGATTTCTTTTTATTTTCAATCTCAGTTTCAAACACTCTCAGGCTGTTGTAAAGGTCATCCAACTCTATTTCATCAAGAGTATTTTGGTTCTCCATTGGGCAGCATAGACTGTCCACTCTTCACCAAGTGATCTAAGGAATTTTCTGTTTACTTCATCTTGATCCAAGCTGACTTTGGCACTCTCCAATTCACCTATCAGCTTATTAAACCTGTCAAAAATCTGAGTAAGGTTTTCATTCTTGCCACCAGAAAAGTTTTCATACTGCTGTTTTAAAAGATCTTTTTGATTCCTTTTGGTGCTAGCATTTCCAGCAAATCTTTTCTCTAAATCAATCCAAAGAGAATGAGCAGTATAGAATTTCTTAAACTGATGTTGATAAGCATTAGGAATGGCTATCTGTAAGAGAGTAAGAGCTTTCACTTCATTCATTCTAGCCTTTCTTTCAAGTTCAGTCTTTGGAGGTGTTTTTATGGGCTTTCCCTCAGCATCTAGTTCAGGATCAACTACAAGATGATATTCAACAGCTTCCCATATGGCATAATCAATAAATTGAATGTGCTATTGAATCCTGAGTTTCCACATCTCGAACTCAGTGGGTTTGAGCATAGGCACTTTGAGTCCTTGCCCAGATCCACTACTGCTGTTATCAAATTCCATTGCAGAAAAATAAAAATTTTAAAAGAAAGCTTCTGACTTTGAAAACAAAGAAAAAACTTGTGGCTCTGATACCACTTGTCAGGATCAAAAATCACTACCTAAGATTAACTGGTTTGAATAAATCAGAGTGTAAAACCAATAACCTTGTATTGAATCAAAGTCCAATTAAGAAGTTTGTGGAATAACACTTAATTGTTTTAAGAAAAACTTTCAGAATAAATAACACATAAATATAATCGAAAATCAAATCTTTTATATTGCCCAAACTCACTGATTACAATCACCTCTAATCTGTTTGATTAGACGAAGAACACAGACTGTTCTTAGGGTTTTACAACCTTAGAGGCTTGAGAAACTTAATCAGAAAGCAATTACAATTGAAGCACACAATTACAAAATTTGCATGTACAGACTTACAATAGAAAAACCTATTCTATATATATATATATATATATATATATATATATATATATATATATATATATATATATATATATATATATATATATATATATATATATATATATATAGCCTTCTGATTTGTTTCCTTGAGAAACTCTGATTTCTCTGGTAGTAGATATGTTTGAATCTTCGAATATAAAACACTTCCTGAATTTCAGCACTTTCTGTTGTTAAACTGTTGAGCAGCTTGAGCTTTTTCTAATGAGCAGCTTAAACTTGAGCAGCTTGAACTTTTAACTCTGGCAGCTTGAACTTTTGAACTAGCAGCTCGAACTTACTCAACTAACAGCTTGAACTTTGTAATTACACAGAAAATCTACTAACAGCCTGAGAAATCTAACTAACAGCTTGACATACCTAGAATATTTCCCAACAAATCATTCTATGTGCAGGATGATGATATTGCTTGGTGGATTGACTCGGGTGCTACTACTCATGTATGTAAAGATCGGAAATGGTTCCGGAAGTTTGAGCCGGTTAATGATGGTTTGGTTTTACACATGGGGAACGAGTCAAAAGCTTCTATTGTGGGACATGGTGAAGTTTGTATGTTTTAGTTTCGGAAAAACAATTGTTTTGTGTAATGTTTTGTTGGTACCGGGGATTCGAAAGAATCTTGTTTCCGGTGGTGTTTTGAATAAGTTAGGATTTAAGCAAGTGTTTGAATCGGACAAGTTTATACTTTCTAATTGTGGTGGTTTGTATGGATTTGGTTATTTGTGTAATGGCACGTTTATGTTGAACTTGAATGTTTCTAATTCCATGGCAGTTTTCAATGTTGAGAATAAAATTAGTGATTCTTATTTGTGGCATGCTAGACTTGGTCATGTTCATTTTAAACTAATGATGGATATGTCAAAAGATAATTTACTTTCTGCTTTTGACATGATTGATGAAAAATGTAAGACTTGCATGTTAAATAAAATCACTAGGCAACCATTCAAAGGTGTTGAAAGAACTTCTAACGTATTGGAGCTTGTACATAGTGATCTATGTGATTTTCAATTTTTCATGCAACTCCGTCTTTGGGAAATAAAAAGTATGTTGTTACTTTTATTGACGATGCTTCAAGGTTTTGTTATGTATTTCTTTTACATTATATAAATGAAGCATTGGATAAATTTAAAATTTACAAAACGAAAGTTGAGTTGCAACAAAATATTTTAATCAAAAGTTCCGTACGGATAGAGGTGGTGAATATATGGATCCTATGTACTTTCAATCCGTAGGAATTATTCATGAAACTACGGCTCCATATACACCTCAACAAAATGGAATTTCGGAAAGGAAAAATCCTGTCCTAAAAGAGATGGTAAATTCCATGTTATCTTACTCAGGATTGAGTGAGGGATTTTGGGGAGAAGCCATGTTAACGGCTTGCTATTGTTAGATATGGTTCCTAATAAAAGGAACAAGATTACTCCCTATGAACTTTGGTTCAAGAAGAAACCAAACTTGAATTTTATTCGAGTTTGGGGATGTTGTGCAATTGTAAAATTGTCGGAACCCAAAAGGAAAACTTTGGGTGAAAGGGGTTTTGATTGCATTTTTATTGGATATGCCGAGCATTCCAAGGCCTATAGATTCTATGTGATTAAACCTAATGATTTCATTCCGATTCATACGGTTATAGAATCAAGGATGCAATGTTTGATGAGACAAGATTCTCATCAATTGTTAGACCAAAGGACTTGGTGCCAACTGCAAATGCTAGTATAAGTGGTACCAAGGAGGTTGAATCTTTAGTTGAAACTACTAAAGAGACACCAGAACTTCGTAGAAGTGATAGAGTTCGAAAACCCAAGTCTTTTGGCTCGGATTTTCAACTTTCTTTGGTTAAAGGATCACGAGATTATATTCAATCTCAATACTCTTATTGTTTTCATATAGAGGATGATCCTATGACATACGAAGAAGCTATGAAATCTTACGATGTTGCATTTTGGAAGGAACCAATCAACGATGAAATGGATTCTGTAATGGGTAACAACACTTGGGAGATTTCTGATTTGCCACTCAGTTGTAAACCTTTGGGTTGCAAATGGATCTTCAAAAAGAAGATGAAAGTTGACAGGTCAATTGATAGGTTCAAAGCTCGTTTAGTCGTACAAGGTTTCCGACAAAAGGAAGGGTTTGACTACTTTGATACTTATGCTCCGGTTACACGATATCCACAATTAGATTGTTAATTACTCTCGCGGCAATTCATGATTTGGTAATTCACCAAATAGATGTCAAAACGGAATTCTTGAATGGTGATTTTGATGAAGAATGTACATGAAATAACCGGAAGGTTTTGTTATGCCCGGAAATGAGCATAAAGTTTGTAGGTTGACTAAGTCTCTTTACGGACTTAAACAAGCACCTAAACGATGGCATCAAAAATTTGATGAGGTAAATTTGTCAAGTGGTTTCAATTTAAACCAATGTGACAAATGTGTATATAGCAAATTTGATAATTCCGGTAAAAGAGTAATAATTTGTCTATATGTTGATGACATGTTGATTGTTGGTACCGACCAAAATCAAGTTGATATAACAAAAGAATTTTTGTCATCAAAATTCTCCATGAAAGATATGGGAAAAGCGGACGTAATTCTTGGTATAAGGATTAAAAGAGAGAACAAGGGAATTTGTTTGTCACAATCTCATTACATTGAGAAAGTACTAAATAAATTTAATTATTTGAATTGTTCCCCGGTAAGTACTCCAATTGATCCAAGTTTGAAGCTTATGCCAAATATCGGGAAAGCAATTTCACAACTTGAATATTCAAGGGTAATTGGATGCTTGATGTATGCCATGACAAGTAGAAGGCCGGATATTGTTTTTTTCATGGGGAAATTGAGTAGAGTAATACTAGTACTCATCATTGGCAAGCATATAGGCGGGTACTTAAGTATTTAAAGGGAACTATGAATTATAGTTTGTCTTACATCGGATTTCCTTTGGTAATAGAAGGATATTCGGATGCGAGTTAGATAACCAATGTAAAAGATCATTCTTCTACAAGTGGTTAGGTATTTTTACTTGCGGGAGGCGCCATCTCGTGGGCTTCTAAGACGCAAACTTGTATTACCAACTCGACAATGGAATCTGAATTTGTAGCATTAGCCGCTGCGGGTAAAGAAGCTGAATAGCTAAGGAATTTAATTTATGAGATTCCATTGTGGTCTAAACCAATTTCGCCTATTTCTATTCATTGTGATAGTGCTACCACTTTGGCTAAGGCATATAACCAAGTGTATAATGGCAAGTCGAGGCATTTGGGTGTTAGACACAACATGGTTCGTGAGCTTATCATGAATGGAGCAATTTCGGTTGATTTTGTGAGATCTCGACAAAATCTGGCTAATCACTTGACGAAAGGATTGGCAAGAGACTTAGTGCACAACTCTGCTATCGGGATGGGATTGATGTCTTTTTAATCTTATGGGGTAAGATACACAATTCCCTTTTAGTATAACGCTAAAAGTTGAATTCAATGTGGAAAGCTTACACTATAAAATTGGAGCACATGTTTATTATGGTCAACCCAAGGGATGTGCTCGGTACTGCATGATAAAGGGGTTGATTCTTTTGATAAAATACATGTACATGTGCATGATGGAAAAGAGTCACCTATATGAATAAGAAGTTGAGCTGCTTCAGCAAAGTTTTGGACATAACTTTGTATTTATTCACAAATGGATGGGACACAAGGCTAGAATGGTGTCGGGTTTTTAGACTTTGGGATTGTTTAAACTTTTGTGTGGATTATCGTCATGTATTCAAATGGGTTGAAGGGTTCAATTCTTAGAACACCCTGATTCTCGAATGTTTGATTTGTATAATTCGTTAAGATGAAAATTCAGTCTTCAAGACATTTTCATTTATGCATATGTTTATTTTGTTTGTATATATGGTTTCTTTTTGTTATGCTAAAATGGGGGAGGAATGTTATTATTTTAGCATAATGTGTAACCGGTAGTTGATTTAGGTTGGACCTATAACAAGTTTGGGGGTGTGGAGTACACACTTGTATAAGGTTAGTTTGAATCAAGACACACGCTTCTTATTGTCTACACAAAAAAACAAGTGGTTACAACCTTTGGCTTTATGGTGGTGGTTACAACCTTTGGCTTTATGGTGGTTAATTACAACCTTTGGCGTTATGGTGGTTGTTACAACCTTTGGCTTTATGGTGGTTAATTGCCAACATGCCTATATATACAAACTTTGTTCAATGACAAGTCTAGTGCAAAGAAATCTTCTTGTGTTTATCCCACAACAAAATTTGGATACCCGGCTTTGGGCAAATTATTGTTGTTGGAAAGTGAACTTTCACGATCATAAGATATCCAAGGCCAACGATTCTATTCTTCTTGTCTCTTACCAAACTCGAATACCCCAACAAAAATAAATAAGACACTTTGTCGAACATTTGTAAGATGCGTGTCAACTTAAAAGGGTAAAACTATCAGTAGAATCCATTCAAAGCATAACCAAAAACTCAAGTATTATTCTTTTCATCATATTGAGTGATTCATGCTATCATCAAGAAGAATGGGTAAAAAATTTTCTCACCTACAAGGGTTGCAGCGGCAATGTCCACTCCTTTAAAGAAAATTAGCAGCACATGTACAATCGAAATCAACGAATCGATGGCTCACCTACAAGGGTTGTAGCAACCGTATCGGCTCACCTAGATATAATAGACAGAATCAAAAGCATTGCAAGTTTTGGATACATGTATAGTCATTGCTAATACAAACTTATAGCTTTACTAGGAAGTAGTACTAGTCTTCCAAGTGAAACTATGAAACATATTACAACCTTAATTATGACATTTTTATTTTTCAACACTTAGAAAAACCAAAATTTATTGCAACAATACTTATGCATGACATCATAAACCTTATACTTCACTTCACTCAAGAAAAAGAAATAAGCAATCCTCCATGATCTGCTGATTATCAATGGACCCATAATGATCCAAAACCCGACAATGAATCCAAACACCATGCTAATGATAAATCCCCAATCAACTCCATGTGATATTCCATCGTCGTCTTTGTGGCCTCTATCAAATGTTTCAACTGTACAAAGCTTAGTGAGTGGAAGTCCACAAAGTTTGTTGCCAATGAAGCTGGACTCGTTCAAACTCTGAAGCTGAGTACTTGATGGGACTCTTCCTGTCAAGTTGTTGTATGACACGTTAAAGCTACATAAGAAACTCAAGCTTGATAAGCTAACTGGAAGCTCCCCTGAAAGGTGGTTGAGAGATACGTCAAATGATTCAAGTGATTTTAGGTTTCCAATATTCTCAGGAATCCTTCCTGTCAATTGATTTTTTGAAAAATTCAGATGGTGTAATTCTCGGAGCGCCGTTAGCTCGCTTGGAATGTGCCCAGTGAAATTGTTACTTGAAAGGTCCAACAACAACACCAGTCCAAGAATAGTGCTATATGTATCCTCTCGTCCCTTTATCACAAATGAATCACTACCGTGAATGGATTTCGAAGTCTCAATCGACATCCCAAAAGAGAACTGATATATATCATTTGAGGTACTTTCATTCTTGCAAAAGGTAGTCAAATTGTTTAAGCATATTGGAATATTCCCTGATAGATTGTTCTGAGAAAGGTCCAAGATCTGAATCCATGTAAGATAACACAACTCGTGTGGAATATTTCCATCAAAATTGTTCCATCTAACGTTGAGAATTCTCAACATTGAGAGTTTTGTCCCAAGCCATCTGGGAATGCTTCCGACAAGTTCGTTTCCACCAAGGTCAAGGATCGTTAACCGTTTCAAGTTCTCTAGAGAAGCAGGTAATCTACCTGTGAGCTGGTTCCCATGCAAGTTCAATGATTCTAGGTTAGATAAAGAACCTAAAGTTCTTGGGATCCCACTGAACAGATTGGTTTGCTCAATGTTTAAGTATTGCAAACGTGGCCACTTCTCCCAGCAGTCAGGCATGACACCCGAGAAGAGATTATATCCCAAGTTTAGAACAAAAAGGTCGTTTGCAACATCCGGACACAATAAATGATGTAATGATCCTTCAATGGAATTATTTGACAGATCTAGAAAGCTACCCACCGACCTAAGTGAAAGATGAGGTAACTGCCCAATAAAATTGTTACAACTTAAGTCAAGCAAATCTAGATCAAGTGTCGCAGGGATACCAATCAATGTTCCTTGAATATGATTTTTCGACATATCTAAGTGCATCATAGTATTAGGAAATGATCTCCAAAAGGACAGAGGCACGGGTGAAGAAATGTTTGTGTTGCTAATGTCCACTACTCGTAATTTTTTTTGCAATTGAAGCCACAATGGGAACTGCGGCCCTAATTCCCAAGAGTTCATATACAAGTCGTGTAGTTGGAAACAAGGATTCCAATTAGCATGTTGTGGGCTTAAGGATAAGGTGTTACCTGTTCCAATTAGAAATTTTAACTTTGCTAGTTTGGCAAAGTGTGCTTCTGTCACCACACCAGTCAACAAATTGTGTGAAATATCTAAATATTCCAAGTTTATAAGCTGACCGAAACTATCAGGAAGGCTTCCATTCAGTTGGTTGTTTGAAAGATCTAACTTCTTCAATGACGATAGCTGTCCAATTGAGTAAGGAAGGGTGTCATTCAGACCATTAGATGAAAGATCCAATACATTCAACAATGATAATCTTTCAATTGAGTGAGGGATGCTACCGAGGACTTGGTTATGTGAAAGATCTAACACCTCCAATGATGATAAACGTCCAATGGAATCTGGAATTATACCAGTAATATCATTAGAGCCAAGTTGTAGGTGCACCAAATCTTTGAATTGTACGAGTTGATCAGGTACATGACCAGATATTCCCGAGCTCTTGATGGATAAGGACTCCAAGCCAGGTGATTTGCACTCAAAAAAACTTTGAAGAAGGCGAGTTAAACTAAGCTTACGAAAATCCATAGATGACAAATCGATCCCCCTCATATTACAAATGTTACCCAATGATTTAGGTATTGTTTCCGTGATTTGATTTCCGGACAGGTCAAGGGTAAGAATGTTGGACAAATCAAGTTAGATTAGGAGCTACGAATATGGTTGGCAGAGATGAAAATACAGACAGTTTCAATGGAAGATTGCTTTCATTGAGAGAGAACCAGAAATTACAATACGAGGTGATGCTGAATAAAGTACTGCTGCTCTATTATTAAAGGACAATTATTGAAAAATTAAAAATAAAACTAAAAGGTAGTGGGAGGAAATATAGCCAATTAATCCTCCAACTACTTGGACCACTTCAAAGACTTTATCCTCAAGTATAGGAACTCCAACGTGCAGCTCAACATTTGCATTCAACTGGGTCGGTTCCGAACCGGGTTGACCCGTTCGAATCCGGTTTAGAGTTCACATTCTCCCCCTTAAACCGGACTTGATTCAAGCTTAAGAACTCCAAGCTTCTTTCGCATCTCGATGTAACTCACCCTTGCTAATGCTTTCGTAAGGATGTCCGCTTTCTGCTCCTTTGAATTTACAAATTCCACCGTGATTAGCCCGTCCTCCACACATTCTCGAATGAAATGAAACTTCATATTGATGTGTTTGCTTCTGCCGTGAAAAACCGAATTCTTCATTAACGCAATTGCCGATTTGTTGTCCACGCAAAGCTTGACCGGTCCTCCTTTATACCCGGTCATTTCGGCCAACAAATTTTCCAACCAAATGGCTTGGCAGGCCGCTGCTGTGGCTGCCATAAACTCTGCTTCACAAGTTGACAAGGCCACTGTCTTTTGTTTTTGTGAATGCCATGCAATAATATTCTCTCCAAGATAGAAAACCATGCCACTGGTGCTTTTGTAATCCACGACATCTCCACCTAAATCACTATCCGAATACCCGACAAGTCTTCCGTTCCCTTGACCTTGATGATACAAAATGCCATAATCAATTGTACCTTTCACGTAACGAAGAACTTGCTTCAATGCCTTTCGATGTAGCGATGTTGGTCTTTCCATATGACGACTTATCAACCCAACCGAAAATGACAAATCGGGTCGGGTGTGTGTTAAGTACCTCAAGCTCCCTACAAGCCGTCTAAATTCAGTGGGATCAACCGGTTCTCCATCTTCGTCTTTCTCCAGTTTCAGCTTGGGATCCATGGGACAAGCTGTTGGGTTGCAATCACTCATACCGGACTCTTCCAAGATTCTCTTGGCATAAGCCGTTTGTTTAAGCATCACTCCGTCCTTCTTTTGTGACACCTCTATACCAAGATAATAGGCAAGCAATCCAAGATCACTCATCTCGAATTCATTCATCATTTGCGCCTTGAATTCTTTGATCTCATTGTCATTAGAGCCGGTAATAATTAGATCGTCTACATAGATTCCAACAATTAGTGAGCAGCCTTGCTTGTTTCGGGTGTAAACAGCATGGTCATATGAACACCTTCTGAACCCAATATTCTTCAAGCTTTTATCCAATCGAATATTCCATGCCCTTGGTGCTTGGCGTAACCCATAAAGTGCTTTGGAAAGCTTGTAGACTTTGTCTTCATTTCCCTTTACAATGAAGCCTTCGGGTTGCGATACATACACTTCTTCTTTTAACTCACCATTCAAAAAGGCAGACTTCACATCTAAATGATGTAGTTCCCAATTCCTTTGAGCTGCAAGTGCAATAATAAGACGAATTGTATCGAGTCGAGCTACCGGTGCAAACACTTCTTCAAAATCGATACCTTCTTTTTGCACAAAACCCCTCGCAACAAGTCGAGCCTTGTACTTCACAATTTCTCCTAATCTGTCCTTCTTAACCTTGAACACCCACTTTAATCCAATAGGGTTGTGACCGGAAGGAAGATCGACAAGCTTCCAAGTATGATTTCGCTGGATCGCATCAAGCTCAGTGTTCATTGCTTTTCTCCATGCTTCACAGGTTGATGCAGCTTGGTAGTTTAAAGGCTGTTCAGAATTAATAAGAAGCAATTCCTCCGGTTCCAAGGTTATGGGTTCGGTGTCTTCATAAATTTCAGCCAACATTCGATGTCCTCTTGGTCCGGTTTGGTTCAAGGAAGACATCGAATCAACTGAAGATGGGCTTTGGTGGCTGTTTTGGTTCGAAGAAGTTACTGGAGTTTGAGGGCTGATTGTTTCGAAGCTGTCTTGTGGGCTGTGTTCGGGTGTTGGGTTTGTATGGTTTGCGGCGTGAATCTCAACGACTTGAAACCCAGTACTTTGGCTATTCTCTTTTCCATTAACTTCAGTCCAATCCCACCCTTTTCTTTCATCAAACACCACGTCTCGGCTTATTCTGAGCTTCCCCTTTCGAGGGTCGAACAGGCGGTATCCTTTTGTACCTTCTTCAACTCCGAGATATATCATTTGCTCACTTCGATCATCCAATTTCTTTAAGTGTGAACCGGGAACTTTAACATGTGCTAAACAACCAAAAACTTTCAAAAAATGAAGGTTAGGCTTTTTACCGGTCCAAGCTTCATACGGCGTAATATCGCGAAGAGCCTTTGTTGGTAAGCGATTGAGTAAGTATACTGCATGTCTTACAGCCTCTCCCCAATACTCTCCTGGAATTTTCATACCTTTTAGAAGACTACGAGCCATTGCCATGACGGTTCGATTTCGCCGTTCTACCACACCGTTTTGTTGTGGTGAGTACGGTGTAGTAAAGTGTCTTCTAATACCATTCTCCTCGCAAAATAGATTGAATTCTTTGGACAAGAACTCCCCACCACGATCCGTTCTAAGTACTCTTACTTCATAACCGGATCCTTTTTCTACCAAGACTTTAAATTTTTTGAAGACTTCAAAAACTTGATCTTTTCCTGACACCATATAAACCCACATCCACCTTGAAAAATCATCAACAAAAAGGATGAAATACTTACTTCCACCAAGTGAGGTAGGAGAAATTGGTCCACACACGTCTGCATGGATTAATTCAAGTGGCTTCTTAGCATGATACTTTGCTTCATCAGGAAATGGGTGTCGTGATTGCTTTGCCACCATACACCCTTCACAGACTTGATTAGGATGCTTTATCACTGGAACTCCTTCTGCCATTTTCTTCTCCCCCAGATCCTTTAAAGCATAAAAATTTACATGCCCAAGTCTTGCATGCCACAACCAATCGATATCATCTCGGGTCGATAAAAGACAAGTTGCTCGTCCCGTTTTTAAGAGTGTCTTGTAAACTCGGTTTGGGGACCTTTTTACTTTAAACAGCAAAACATTATTTCTATCGAATACCCATAAAGTGACACCGCAAAATTCCATTCGACTCCCATTTTCCGTTAATTGCCCAAGACTTATAATATTGCTTTTAAGACTAGGGATGTAATATACCTCACTTAGTAGCCTTTGATCTCCGTTTTTGCAATCGAACAAAATCGAACCTTTGCCTTTGATGTCAACCGTGGACCCATCTCCAAACCGAACATGGCCTGCAACATTCTCGTCCAGTTCGTGAAACTTTGATTTTGCTCCCGTCATGTGATTGCTAGCTCCATTGTCAAAGTACCAAACATCGGATTCAACCCGATTTTCCCCGTCCATGAGAAGGTTGGCAAGAAGCTTGTTTTCCTCAAGTATCACGTTTGGAGGTGACACTTCCTTTGAGATAACCATCATCAAAGTAGGCTCATCTTCCATAGTTCGTGTTAAATTAGCTTCCTCTCCACGTCTTTTATTTGGACATTCCGATGCATAATGACCAAATTCATCACAATAAAAGCATTTTACCTTGCTTTTGTCTCTTTTCGATGCGTTAGCATCGTGTCGGGACGGGTAAGAATCTCGACCTCGGCCACGTCCCCGACCCCGACCACGACCACGTCCTCTCCCGGCATGGCCTGCACCTCTTCCCTTTGAATTAGATGAAGAATCTCTCTCATCTTGTCGCCTTGAACGAGACACCTGCTCGGTTTGTGTAAGCAGTAACCCTTGCTCACCGTCTCGCTCTCCGAAACCACGAAGTCTCTCTTCATGAGCCTTAAGACGACCAACGACTTCTTCTACTGACATGTTCTTTAGATCACCGAATTGCTCAATAGAAGTTACAATCTGCATAAATCGCACTGGAACGGCTCGAAGGAACTTCTTTACCACTGAAATTTCATCCACCGTTTCTCCAAGTGAACGAATGCCGGTCACGATCGTTGTCAATCTCATGGCGAACTCATCAATTGACTCGCCGTCCTTCATGCGAATCACCTCGAAGTCACTTCTCAAGGTTTGAACCTTCGCCTCTTTGACTCGTTCGGCACCCATATGCATTGTACGAAGTGTTTCCCATGCCTCTTTTGCCGTATCCTTTTCCGCTAACATCAGCAACACATCCTCTGGTACTGCTTGGTAAATCGCAGCCAATGCCATGCGATCCAAACGCTCTTCAACTTCTTGATTTTGCACCGCTGCCCAAACACCCTGTGCTTGCAAGTTTACCCGCATTTTCAAAGCCCACACCGCATAATTGGACTTCGTAAGCATCGGGTAATGCAAAGTGACACTCCCTTTTCCCCCGATATTCTGGACTCCTTCGTCTCCATGTGAACTACTTGATTTCGTCATGATTACTTTTGGCATACACTTGGTCATACACGTAAAACCCGAAGCTCTGATACCACTTGTTGGACAAATCAAGTTAGATTAGGAGCTACGAATATGGTTGGCAGAGATGAAAATACAGACAGTTTCAATGGAAGATTGCTTTCATTGAGAGAGAACCAGAAATTACAATACGAGGTGATGCTGAATAAAGTACTGCTGCTCTATTATTAAAGGACAATTATTGAAAAATTAAAAATAAAACTAAAAGGTAGTGGGAGGAAATATAGCCAATTAATCCTCCAACTACTTGGACCACTTCAAAGACTTTATCCTCAAGTATAGGAACTCCAACGTGCAGCTCAACATTTGCATTCAACTGGGTCGGTTCCGAACCGGGTTGACCCGTTCGAATCCGGTTTAGAGTTCACAAAGAAGAGAGGTTAAATTGTGAAGGTTATGGAGAACCGAACTCGAAACACCACAATTTCTAATATCTAAGGATATGAGTTTACTACTTGATAACCCTTCCAATACTAATGGAGAACTCATGAAATCATTTTGAGAGACATGAAGCAACTCAAGAGAAGACATGTTACGAAAGCTATCAATACTACGATTAGGGCCGTGAAAATTACACCAACTTAAATCCAATGAATGGAGACTACTTATACTGAATATCCACCGTGGCACAGAACTGTTGAAATTATTATAACTAAGATCTAGAACGATAAGGGATGTGATATTAAGAGTTGGAACATGGGGATGTATTTGCGAGAGTTGACAACGAGATAGATAGAGTACGACTAATGAAGGAAGAGTGTTTATCAGCTGAAGCCATTCGATTGCTTTTCTTAGATTTGTGCCACTCATATCCACATGATGCAACAAACGGAGACTTGACAACCATTGCATACTGGTCATGAGAGTTGATTCAAATTCAGTTCCAAGAGAAAGGACATGCAGTTCTGAAAGATTCCCCAGTTGATGTGGGATAATTCCACCAAATTTGGAGTACGAGAGATTAAGATACCTCAACTTTCCAAGTGAACCTATGAAGCTAGGAATGCCGATCCCTCCAAAATCATTGCAACTCAAGTCCAGATGCCTCAGTTGCTTTAGATGCAACAATGATGGACTTAAATTCCCTTTCAACATTCGTTTCTTGGGGACTTCAATGCGATATATTATGTCCGTCACGTTGAGGAAATCATAATAACGACCACCAGCTCCACGAAGATGAATTCCATGAACATGACCTGTAACGTTATCACAAACAATTCCAGTCCATCTGCAGCAGTTACTCTCCTGATCATCGTCAACCCACGACTCAAGTAGTCCTCCTTCGTCTACGAGACCATGCTTGAATTGGAGAAGTGCTTGTCTCTCGCCATCAATGCATAACATATCGTCACCGTTTTTATTGGATATGCCAAAATGAAACAAGACCGAAACAAGAAGTAAACACAAGTAACATGAAGAGAATTTAGGTAATAAAAATCGAACACTCGCCATTGGATGATCGATTATGAAGAGAATAACATAAAGTCAATCACTTGATGTCTTGTTTATAATAGGATGGCATTGGAGTCCTCTTTACGTTCAACTTTCATAACAAGTTACAAAACTAATATCTATGGACAGATATGGGGTCCTTAATTATGTGAATAAATTGGAAATTTAATTTCCACTCATTAGTGTGTTTCAATTTGTGGGGTAGGATGGGTTGGGGCATAATTTTTTATGTCAGCTAGAGATGCTTACAAGAAAAGTATCATTCAGTGACACACGTTTTTAGTGGCACAAAAAAAGAGTCACTATATCTTAGTTTTAGTGTCACTTATGAAAAAAGTAGGTAGAGAATAATTTTTTACCCATACTTTTCTAAAGTAGTGACACAAAAATTTTGTCACAAAAATACTTGAGGCTTATACCCACATACATTTTTAGTCACTGTATATCTATACCTACTTCACTTTTACCCAGTCTTTTTGTTGTGTGGGTAAAAAATTTTGACACCTATAGTGACACGTTTTTGACTTTTAGTGACACTTTTTGTGTAAATGACATTTTGTTTGAAGTGAATTAGTTGTAATTACTAAAATCTAATTAATTTCTATTGTAAGTACTTAGAAATGACGAATTTAACGAGTCAAAGTAAACTTGGAAATTTTATACATGAACTTGCACGGCAAACATGAAAATTGGATAGAAATGATCACTTTATTTCTATCATAAATTAATCAAATTTAATGTCATGTCCAAAATAAGTGTATATGTATGATTTTGTTTAACAATTCTACCTATGTATATTTGTGGAAAATCAATATTCAAATTACTATACTAACATTTTCCAAGAGGAAAATGACTCTTCATAGCCTGGTACGTCATATGCTTTTTTTTTTTTTTTTATGTTTTATTTCATAACCCCTTTAACGGACATTGCTATATGTACACCCCTATTTCCTTATTTTTTTTACTAATCACACACCGCCTTACTCACATGATTTTTGTTAATGACGTGTGACTTAATGACTAAAAGTTAATTTCCTCACACATTAAGAAGGGGTGTGTAATATTAGTAACCGAGAGGGGTTGTGCGTATAGAATTGCCCCTTTAAAAAAGATGTAGCAACTGTGTTTTAGCCATCTTCTTTTCTTCACATACACAGACTCATTCTCCATTCCTCCATCTTTGAGAGAAACTTAATTGGATATTCTTTGGGTTGGATAATAGCGTTAAGAATGATGTTTTGGTGGTTGCGTAAAAGTGAGTGGCCTACTCTAAGTCGACCGGAAAACACAATTTGTCTTGGATGGTGTCAATAAAAATGGAAGATTGTCATTGAGAAAGGTGGAGAGGTTGTGATCAGATGATAAATGAACTTACTTATAATTAATATTCAATGCAGGATGTATGAATTATTGTATTATATTAATTAATGATGGTACCTCTTTGTTAGCTGGTTTTTATATTGTTGTGTACATGTCTATGTGCGCAATGGTAGCCAGGTAGCAATCTAAATGGAGATCCATGAATTAAACAATGACATATGCCTTATAATTATCGGTCATTTGTTTGACGTCCTCCATCTACGTACGTTATCCGTAAGAGCAGCCATTGTTGTCTCAAAAGATGTACATGTTGTATTACTTGTTTTTGGTTTTGTTGTTGTACAATCTTTTCAACTAGTTACTATACATATATCACTGATTTTCTATGAACACATACATATCACTGATTTTCTATGAACATATACAGGCCGTCCCGTGAAATTTGGTGGCCCTGTACGATAATTACATAGTAGACTCTTGAAATGTGAAGATTTTTAAATTTATATAAAAATTGTTAGTTATTAGTAGTCTAGCAATTGCTATTTACATAAAAAGCATTTAAAACAATGATATTAAGACATGTTCATATGACATATTTTTTTGTTAATGACGTGAGACACAATACTTAAACTTAAGTAGACTTTAGCTTTTCGCCATTTTTTCCGATCACTGATCAATTTTCCGATGAGGCCCTATCGAACTTGCGGCCCTGAGCGGTCACCCTTACTGCACACCCTCAGGGCCGGCCCTGAACATATATATAAAAAGTTAATATCTAATATTAATATTTAGTTTTTTGTACAATATTTAATATATGTTTTTACTAATTATAAAGTGATAATATTAATTCTATTATAAGATTTAATATTAGTCCATTTGATATGAGAGTGATAACTAAGTGCGAGGTCACGGGTTCGACTCTCGTCGGAGACAAGTTTGAATTTAAGTGGTGAAAGTAAGTCTAAAGTCCTCATTTGCGACAAATGAGTAGTTTAGGAGCGGTAATAGATTAGTTTGTCGTTAAAAAAAATATAATTTGATAGTCCAAGGTCTAGTGGATCCAACATAATATGTATGTAAATTCTCTCTTTCTATTGAATGCTTTTTTTAAAATTACACTTTAAAACACACACATATGTTTGCAAGAGTTATGACTTTGGAATTTTCATTATATACCTATTTTCTAATCTTTGACCTATTTACAATGTAAATCCTTGCACTTTCTAATTCTATGATATTCTCCTCTATAATTAATTTATAACATAATTGTACTTGATTATTTGTTTATATTATTTTTAGGACATTGTTTAGTTGACATTAAGATAAATTTTACCTTATTTATTTTTATTCATAACAATTTAAAATACATATTATTAAATTTAACTTTAGCTTAAATATGTTGTAATAATTATAAAAGTTATGTATGAGGGTTAAAATTTCATAAAAGATGATATGATAAGTGTACTGTGTACGGTCGCTATTGATGATTATAAGAATCATGTAACAAGTGAACATTTGTTAACACAAGCCAATGCATGGAGTTATTTCATAGATCACGATGATTATCAAATTTATTTCACAAATGACAGAACTTTCAAATTTAATTGCCAAAAGATAGTAGTTTTGATTTTAACTTAAGTTTTTTTATCCAAAAATTGTCATTTTCTTATTTTCTTCTTTCTCAACTTTTAATAAAAACTAATATTTATCAAATTTTATGAAAATACCAATTTTATAAATGAAACTTTACAAATTACCTTTTATAAAATTATAAAATGAAACTTTATAAAATATCATTTTTATAAATTGTTATGAAACTTTATAACACAAACTCAAACATTATACATTAACTTTAAAAATATTAAAAGAACCAATACAATAAGTTTAGAACGTAAAACTTCATTTCTAAATTTACAACATTTGTCATGTACATTTAAAATTAACAAGCCTTAAACAAAATACCAATGAACAATTCACAAATAAAAAAAAAAACTTAAACAAATCATATTCGATCAATCAACTTAAACAAAAAGAAATAAAAAATAACATAAGTATATACATCCAAATAATTCACATGTCCAACATGTAGATTATTAAATGACAACAAATCCCAAATACGTGTGATTTATTTAATATTCTAGTTTTTTTTTCCGTTTAGAAACAAACCAACATGTTTTCACGTTTTTTGCGCTTTCGTCCTTCCACGTTACTTTTTCTATAAAAAACATCATGTTATTATTATTAATTTTTTTGGTATAGTAAATTTGGACATTAGACCCCGGTTATAAATTGTGAACCGGGTTTTTAAAAACTGAAAAATGTTGGTACACCTTGTGTGACGATAGCAGTCTAAGTGATCTAGCATTGTGGTTCAAGTAATATTCAAAGTATTAGATATCAACGAGTATTTGATATAAGTATCTATATATGTTTGATTGTTATTGATTGTATGGTTGAACTTGATGTAATAAATTACAGGAAGTTCAAACATAAAGATCAAAGATAAAATTAAACATAAGTTAAAGACTTAAGTTTCAATACTAAGTTAAATATGTGAAAGGGTAAATTCGAATTCACTAAGGTGTAGGATTCGAATCTATGACAGATTCGAATGTGTTCCTTAGGCAGATTCGAATGTACATCATAAGGTAGTTTCGAGAGTGTCAAGGGGACAAACTCGAATGGGCCTTGGGCCTGATTCGAGTTTGGCCCATGGCAAACTCGAATAAGCCTCTATAATTAGGAATAGACTCGAATCATTAGGGGACTTTTTGCAGAATTCGAGAGAGATTAAGCAAAAGGCGATTTCGAGTTTATCAGTGTTTTAGTGTTGTTTCGGAGAGAATCAATTCGTAGGTGCGTTCGTTGTTGTTCGTACAGCTTGTTGATAGTCTCCGTGTTCCGTGTGATAGTTGTTTCCGTCAACCCGTTAACGAGGATTCCGCACTCGTTGACGGTCTCGCGTCTAGATAGATCCGTAGTGTGTAGACCTTACAAGTGGTATCAGAGCCTAAGGGGTGTTCTTCGTGTTCATCCTATGTTTCTTGACGCTTTTGGACGGTTATTCTCTCAACTTTTATTATTTTTCGAGCTTAACAACTTGGGATCCGGGAAATGCTTTGTTGTTTTTCACGTTTTTGATCGAAATCAATATTTTTCTTTGTAAAAATATTGCTTTAATCTGCAAAACGTTAAAAAAATCGAGGTATTAGCCGTTTTTCGAGTTTGCGGCGCTCGAATCTGTTAGGAGTAATTAGGGTTTTTCTTAGTCTCGAGTCTAACCAAAAATCCGCTCATTTCGAGTTTGCTTTCGAGTGTTTCGAGTTTAAGGTTTTCGAGTTTGATTCGAATCTGGCCTAGAGTCGAATAGGAGCTTCGAGTTTGCTGGAGTTCGACTTTGATTGTTTCGAGTTTGCTTGGACCTTCGAGTTTGAGACTTTCGAGTTTGTCACCTATTTCGAATTTAACTGAATTTCAGAACTTAATCGAATTTATTCCCAAATAGGTTTAAACTTAATTATATTCGAATTTATCTAAATTCGAAAGAATTAACTTAAATTAATTTCGAATTAAATTTATTAAGTTAAAATTCAATTACTTTTGAAACAATGTCAAATTTACAAAGGTTTCTAGAGATGGATCATGAGGTAGGGAAAGCAAATACTCCGCCTAAGCTGATGAAACTTGAAGATTATTATTGGTGGAAAGATCGGTTTGCCGATTTTGTACGTTTCAACGACATGCGAATGTGGATATGTATCGACGAAGGATACATCCCACCTACCACAGAAGTTGAAGGCCGTCAAAGAGTCTTATCATATCAAATGATTTAAGGAGGATGATAAGAAACTATATGAAGCCGAGAACAGAGCCTTCTCGATTATTCGAATGGCACTGCCTCAGGATATACTACACACATTCCGCAATCAAAAGACATCTAAGGAGCTTTGGGAGACGCTGGAAAAGAGGTGTGAGGGTAATCCGAGGGTTCGGAGGAAGCGCATGGAGTTGTTGAAACAGCAATTTGCGATTTTCAAGGCTTTGAAGGATGAAAAGCTGGACGACACTATCACCCGCTTTTATCATCTACTGACAGAGCTTGAGAGTCATGGGATTGAGTACAGCGATACAGAAAAGAACAATAAGCTTCTTGATGCCTTACCAGCCAAATGGGCGATGTACGTGGCTATGATTAAGCTTGATGAGGATAAGTATTATACTCAATCGTTGGAGGATGTAGTGGGAACACTGAGGGCTTATCACTTCGAGCTACTGAAGGCCGAAACAGATTATGAACAAGTCCAAAATCCAGCCATGTATTTTGGAAAATCAACAAAACCTTCAGCGGCAGCTGATATGAAGACTGCTACAGCATTTTTCACTGGGGAAACGTCGTCACCACCAGAGACTGACGACGCACAGAATAGAGCGTTCTTAAGGTTTGGGAGACCGGAAGAACCGCAACATCAGGCAACACCTGCATCAACATCTCAGGGCTACTCTAAGATGCCCATGCGCGCTAAGTCGGCCGAAGAACATTTGAATCTTTTGGCGTCATTTGTGGCCGCATATGGGAACTGCGTTCAAGGGAAAATAAACGATCCTGCACTCTGGGATGAAGACTATGATCAGGTAGACCCTGACGACCTTGAGGAGATGGATCTCAAATGGCAATTGGCCATGGTAACCCAACGGGTTAAACGATTCATCAAGCGCACGGGAAGAAATCTGAGCTTGAATAATAAGGGGATTGGCTTTGATAAGTCCAAGGTCAAATGCTACAATTGTCAAGGTTTGGGACACTTCGCCAGAGAGTGTCGGAGACCGAAGGTCGATAATTACCAAGGGCAGAATCAGTCGCATGGACAGTTTCAGAACCAGTCTCAACAGAGATATCTTCCGAGTTCATCATCTGGTTAAGCCAACATAGCTGGTCTGTTATCAAACGTAACATCAGACAGACAGCTGGATGGTACTTACGACTGGAGCTCACATCCGGAATCAAATGCTAGAGCCTTTATGGCTGAAGTCACTGAGAGTGGATGTGAAGGGGAAGAGCAGAACACAAGGGACAGCAGTCAACACGAAAGCAGTCCAATGTGGGTGGAGAAGTCGAATGATCAGACACTTCTGGAGTTTGCGGCTAAAATGGCCAACGTCGACTCAGATTACTCAAAAGTAAGTCTGAATTACTCTCTTGTGAAAATTAGTTTCTACCAATTCAATCAACTAGATGCAATTAATAAGAACAGAGAATTTAATCAATACTGACCGAATGATTTGATTGAAGAACTTGATGATTACAAAATGATGAACTGAATATTCTTCTTCGTACAGAGCTGTTCTCTAAATTGAATGCGTACAAAAAGTGATATCTGACAGATCTGACCCATTCTAGAAAGTCAACATGACTATTTATACAAAATTACAAACTATAAGGAAATTACACATTAAGTCCCTAGACTTTGGTATTTCATCAACTAAAACATATTCCAACAATCTCCCCCTTTGATGAAAGTAGCAAAGTCTTCAAGTTGACAAGCCCAGCTTCTGTTCAAATCTTCTAATACTTTTTCGATCTGACAGCCTCCATTCAATTTTAGAAATAAACTCGACCATGAGTTTTCGATCGTTAACTGATAAAGCCCCTTTCTTTGTCTTCCTCTTTTGATCTGCTGCCAGCTTGCCTTTCAGACCATTCATCACCTTAATCAACGTTCCATCAGAAAACTTATTCAGTTCAACACTTCTCATAGCTCTCAATCTTTTATTTCTATCTTTGTACATGACAGCTGGATGCTTCACCATTATAACTTGAAACTCTTTAAGCTCACCAGCAAATTTAATATCTCTGTGAGGTGCAGTCATGTTTATCTTCCTCATGCCTCTCTCAACTCCAATCTGTAGATCTTGCACTGACATTAATACCAGTTTGGTATGCATAAAATGAAACAATGTCTTCAGTGCAAATCTACAATGTTCATTCCTTTTATTCCTGCACAGTTCGTCAAAAAGATCTTCAATATCGACCAAGTGCATGTTGAACATGTCAGCTTCTGTGAATACATATGTGTTTCCATCAGACCTGGTTACAGTAAACTTCGGATAAAAAATCTTAACAAATCTTTCCTTTTCAATCATCACCAGATCTACTATCCTGAAGTCACTCTTCACCTTCTCAACCTCTTGAGTCTTGTTTCTTAAGAAACTTGCATAGTTGACCAGATTGGGCATGTTCGGCTCTAAGACTCGGAATAACTTGTGAAATGAGCAAGGAGCTTGCTTTTTACAAAAGATCCGTTTCTCTAAAATGTCTTCAATGTACGGCATCTTATTTCTTTTCCTTATGAACTCAGCAGACCTGTTCTCTGGTAGTTCAAGCTTTTTCACCTTTTTCTTACTTATCTCATCTTTATTCAACAAAGTCAACATATCTTGAATTTCTCTCTGCACCACTTGTTGTGCTTGAAATCTTAATCTGTGTTGCTTCTTTGACTCATCAGCAAGTACAAATTCATTAAAGAATCTGTCCATCACTTCCACTTCATTTAAGACAACTGTTTCTTGAGCGATACTGCTCTCAACAGGGAACTCCTCAAATTCTTCCTTAATTTGTACAACTACCTCAGGCTTTTCAACCGTTGGTGTTGATTCAACATCTTTCATTATTTCTTCAACTAACACCTCCTCTTCTTCTATTCTTTCAGCTCTAAAGTCAACATCAGTTAATGCAATTATGTCATCATCTTCAGACAATTCAATATACTCTTCTCTTCCTTCTCCTATCTCTAGATTACTCAGCTCCTTCTCTTTTTCTTGTACATCTTCCTCAGAATCAATATATTCAACAAATTGATAGATATCAGGCTGAGTGTTCAAAGGAACTGGAACATCTTCATAAAGAATCAATCCCATCTCTCTTTGTTCACCAGCTGACTGTTTGGATCCTCCGGCTTCTTTCCCTTGAGATTCTGGCTCCTTCTCTGGATATGTCAGCATTAAAATCCCTGGCGTCGGTTGATCAAGCTTTCTCCTCTTCTCCCCCTCATGAGGAGCATCATCGGAGTCTTCGTCATGCTCATCATGTTTTCTCTTTGACGAGGAAGCTTGAGCCTTGCAGGTCTCTTCCACTGCAGCTACTCGTTCAGAAAGATTACCCAACGCAGTTACCACAGTATTTTCCAGGCTGATCATACGTTCTCGCATCTCATCAAACTGTTCAAAAACAAAATCCTTCAACTCTTCCTTCAACTCTTCTATATCTTGCTTTGAGTCAGTTTGTTTGACAGACTCCTCTGCAACATCTTTTCCCTTTAACAATTTCTGAATATTCGTCATTTGAGCCATTACTTCCGCTAACTGATTAGAAACATGCAAATTGACACCAGACACAGCTGCATTCAGTGCACTTGTCAAGGTTGACTCTGTAACAAAAGGGGATAAACTCACCACTGGGTCACGTAGACTTCCAGTTGACACAACAGTCGAACTTGTAAAAAGAACTTCTGTGTGGCCAGTGCTCAGAGTTGGTATTGGCGTTTCTCTGACTGGACTTCCACCCTCTTCAAGTGACGGAGCAACAAATGCTTCCGTTACTAAGGGTGTTCCGGTGGAAACACTAAGTTCAGCCACACTTACTTCAACGAATGAAGTTGACTCAAGTGTCCTAAAGTGTATAGGATCTAGACTTTGTGATTCAAATGAAGTCGTACACACGGGCAGTTGTGTACTTGTTTCAATATCCATCAAGTCCAAGTGACTTTCGGATAGATCATGTGTTTCATCCCGGTGTTCAAATGAAACAATCTCCTGTTGAGAGGAGACTGAGTGGATAGGAAGGTGTGCTGTCGTCAATGGGATACTGACTTGTTCAATGCTAACTCTCATAGGAGAGCTAACAGCAGATGTAGCTATTTCCCGGCTTTCTGGGCTTAGGACCTCCCTCACACTCTGTTCAGCGATCTGTACTATGTCAATCATCAAACCTCCTCCCTCATGATGATCACCTCCATCATCATCATCATCAGCTCCTTCTCCCTCTCCTTCTTGAATATCAGATAATGTCCTCTCAGAATCTGACTTTTCTGCTTCTACCTCACCACCCCTCACACTTCCTACTCCCTCAGACACAGACTGGGTAACCTGAACTTCAGCCCCTTGCTGAGGTTCCTCGATCCTTAAAGCTCCTGGGCTAAGAGAACCCGGTTCTTGGGTCTCTATCGGAGCATGATCTATTCGATACAATTTCACATTTTCACTCTCTTGATCAGCATATTTGAGTAATGACTCTGGGATTGGCATTATGTTGGCATTCGGAGAGTCCGGTACTTCATGTAAACTCATCATAACATAGTCTGGGCATCTTTGAGAATTGGCTCTCTTTGGAATATTTTCATTAGCCCTTAAGATTCCTCGGATAAGAATCTGAATAAACCTTTGAAGTGGAACGAATTTCCTTGCTCTGTTTGTGGTTTTAGCAAGTACAATCTCCTTTAGATCTTCCCAGATACACTGAGCAAAGTCATAGTGCTTGTTGAATGCGATCCCATGAAATATCCGCAGGCAATGAATGCTACATCGATCAATTCCCGTATGCTTTGAAGTCATGCAACGATTTATGATACCAAACAATGTGTACCATTCGCCATTTAATCCATTTCTGTGAAATTTGGAGCTCTTCGGAAGTGGCTTTGAGTAGCCTAGACAAATCAAATCATGAACAAGCTCTTCATCAGAAACAAAATCCTCAAAATCTGCTAACTCTGGAAAGTTCACAGTGTCTATTCGTCGTGGAAGAAATAAATTGTGACGTAGCCTTGCAAGAGTGATCTTCGTCTTGAATTGATCAATCGTCACTTTGAAATGGTGATTACCATCCGCAGGAACAAATTTGACAGTATGCCAAAATTGTTGTAAGTACACTTGTGGAATAGACGGCTTATACTGAAGCAGATAACCAAGATGATGGCCTTTCAGAATGTCCACAATGATCGGATGGCTTACTTTTATAACTTTGGGATCTAAACGGTGGTTATTGTCCCTGAAAGGAAGGCAATGTTTTGGCTTGACAAGTTGATTATCAGGAATAATATGGGTTTGTGAAGAACGGGCTACAGAGGTTGATCTGACTGGGGTAGAAACGAGGGTATGATTTGATGATGATTGAGCATCAGAGGAATTTGAATTTTGGGATTGCACAGGAGATGCCATTTGAATACCTGTAAAAAATAAAATTCATGTTAGGCTTACCAAGTATACAAAGGACAACCTTCAAAATGTAGAAAAACTTGTAACATTTTATCAGAAATTGCAAAAACTTGTGATTTTCTGTTTAAAGCATCGGGATTCCTGACAATAATTGAAAATTATTGAGAGGACTCCAAAGTCAATCGTTTAGAGACCAATGTTAGAAAAACACAAATTTATAACAATTTCTTAAAAAATGTGACATTTTTTCTTAAAACTTTATAATTCTACACTTAGAAAAATTTTCTGATAAAACTCGAATGAAACTACACGTTTCTCGAATGACTCTTTAACAATCCTCGGGTGACACATGAAACAACTCGAATAAGTCTACACCCAACTCGAATGATGTATACATGAAACTCGAATAATACTCTGTAAAACTCGAATGATGAGTCTATGAAACTCGAATCAATCTATATACAACTCGAATGAAGTTTGACTCAACTCAAATGAAGTTTGACTCAACTCGAATGAGTCTTGAAGTTTCTCGAATGAAGACATGTAAAACTCGAATGATATATGTCCTAAACTCAAATAAGCTGTAAGTCCTTATGTGCTGAAAATTTTCTAAGTGTTACACACACTTGTCAACTCGCATAAAGCACAACCCTTTCTCGAATGAATCATCATGAAACTCGAATAACTCTCAAATAAAACTCGAATGACACATATAGGCAACTCGAATGACTATACAGGCAACTCGAATGACTATACAGGCAACTCGAATGACTATACAGGGAAGTCGATTGACTCTGTCATTCAACTCGAATGACTCTTTGACAATTCGAATGGAACTGTTGATCAACTCGAATAACACTTTCAATAAACTCGAATGAAGCTGTTGATCAACTCGAATGACTCTTGACATACAACTCGAATGACTCACTGATGCTTTATTCGAGAAAGTTCTTTTAATTTTTCTACAAGTCTAAAACACACTGAATTTGATGAATTTAATTTCAAGGATCATTTTCAGTGTTTTAAAACCTGTACCCCCTTCGAAAATGTATTTTAAACATATTTATTTTACTGAACTTTGAACAAAAACAACTTTAAAGTTGTTAAAAATTCAAATTTCAGAATATTCAAGAACTCGAAACTGTTTCATTAGAAAATCAATGATTCTGTTTGTGTGATGTAAAAATGACTTATGAAATTTTAGATTCATAATCATAGTACCAATTCGAGCCTTATCACACATTTAATTTCAACTTTATGAACAAAGATTATTATTCTCCATTAACGGTCAAGAACACAAACAAAAAAAAATACGAACAGATAGGTTCAAACAACTCACACTGAACATTTACACTAAAAATATAAACAATCAAACTGAAATAGGTAACTTTTACTCACAATTTTGATGAAAAGAAGTCGGTTGTGGGTTTGACGTTTCTTAGAAGTGAAGAAAGCTTGTTGGAGAAGATGAAGGAATAGATTTTCCGAAAAAAATGATTTGAATTTGAAAATTCAAATTTATAGTCAAAATGAGCAGGCCCATTTTAATTTTTTTTTTTTTTCAACTTTAAACAACCCGGCCCATCATCTAATCCAAATTAGCCCACTAGTTACCTTTTCAATCAAAATTGTGATTAACAAATACAAAAACAAAAAAAATTAACAAAAATTCAAGAATTATGTGTTTTATGTGTTACTTCTAACGACAGGTTAAATCTGGTATTGCAATCACATAAAAACATATCTGCTCAAAATGAATCCGTAAAATCTGATAATGCTAGCTTAAATGACATTAAGCAAGATCTTAGGGATAAACTTAAGGTTGATGCTCAAGATGTAATAGTTCTGAAAGACAAGCTGAGTGAGCAGTGTGTTAGATTAGAGCTGATGTATGAGCATGTAGAGGCCTTGACCAAAGATCTTAAGACCAAAGACATAGAGTTAGCTGAAACTAAGGTGAAGGTAGCTGAGGCTAATAGTAAGTCAGAATAGTTTAGGAACTCAAGTCTGAACCTAGGAAAAGTTTTAGATGCTCAACGTCAATCTAAAAAGCCTGGAGGCCTAGGATTTCATGAGATTCCTCCTCCATTTAATGCAAACTATGTGCCTCTACCTCAGGAGAAAACTGAGAAATCAGAAGACTTAGAGGAAATACCTGCACCTGTGTCTGAGCCTGTAAAAGAAAATCCACCTAAGGTGACTGATACAAACGTCAAGATTAAGAAAGTCAAATTTGTGTCTTCCTCTTGTGAAACACCTGCAGGAAAACAAAAAATTGATTTTAATGATCAGGATGATGAACCAGTCACAATAGATGTTCAAAAAGAACCAGACACTAGTGACACACTTAAGTCAAAGGGCTCACACAAGAAGCCGATTGACAAGATGTCATGCTTTAGATGTCACGGGAGGGGGCATGTCGCTTCTAACTGTCCGCATAGGAAAGTTGACACTACACATAAGACAGGGAAGCAAGAACAAACTAAACCTTCAACAAGTGTGGCGAGCACTAGTAGTTCTCAGAGTACCGAGAAAACTGTGCAGGCTACACCAAAACAGGTTGTGAAACAAATACAGTTAAAAAGTAGACCAAATGAAGTGGTTACGACTAATTCACCGAATAGAGTCCCTAATCATTCTAGGTCAGGACCTCAACAAGTCTATAGGAGTACAACACCTAGACGAGCTTACACTCCAGTAAGGTCACATACTCCTGTTAGACATCACACACCGGTTAGAGCTCAGAGATCTCAATCTGAAATGCAATATAATCGGAATTATTCAAGAGCTCCACAACAAATGCCTACTCAAAGGCAAAGAGTGAATTTACATCACTCGGTACCACAACAAACTTCTGTTCAACGACCCAAGTCACCTGAAAGGCGAGATGGGTATTTGAAAGAGTTTAAATATGTGGACGAGAATGGTATAACCAAGTCAGTTATGGCTTGGGTTCCCCGTGATAACTAACCTATTTTCTTTTATGTGCAGGAGATAACCACAGGTCCAAACAACAAATGGTTCGTCGACAGTGGATGCTCCAGGCACATGACAGGGGAAATAAGTCTACTTACAGACTTCAAGGGAGGGAATCGGGGATTTGTATCATTCGCGGGAAACAAGGGTGGAACCATCACTGGTACTGGAGAAGTCACTAATGGGACGATCACATTGGATCAAGTTTATCACGTTGATAAACTGGTTCATAATCTCATTAGTGTATCTCAAATCTGTGATAAGAAGAATTCAGTGCTGTTCACTGATACTGAGGCGTTGGTGCTAAAACCGGGTTTCAAGATACCTGAAGAGTGGATTCTGATGAGGGCTCCAAGGAAGAATGACTTGTATATGCTCGACATGAACAAGCCAGAATCTTCGATGGGTCCAATTTGTCTGTTATCTAAAGCTTCAGAAACTGAGTCGGTTTTATGGCATAGACGCATGGCACACTTGCACCTGAGAAAGATGAACTATATTACGAAAAATGAATTGGTGCAAGGTGTGCCTATGAAGAGTTTTCAGTTCGAGGATAAGTGTCTATCATGCAAGAAGGACAAACAACACAAGAAGGCACACAAGTCCAAGACTCAGAACTCCATAACCTCTACATTCGATTTGTTGCATATGGATCTCTTCGGACCAATCAACAAAAGGAGTATAGGAGGTAGTTGGTATTGTTTAGTTATCACTGATGATTACTCACGATTTTCTTGGGTTTTCTTTCTAGGTACGAAGGACGAGACGGCATCCAAGCTCATCGGGTTCTTAGACCAAGTGGAGAATTCCTATGGAACACGGGTTAAAAGGCTTCGTAGTGATAATGGAACTGAGTTTAAAAACACTGTAATTGGTGTATATTGCCTCTCAAAGGGCATAGTGCATCAATTTAGTGCACCGTATGAGCCTCAACAAAATGGGGTGGCTGAAAGAAAGAACAGGACATTGATTGAGGCTGCAAGGACTATGCTTTCGGATTCAAAGCTTCCTACCATGTTTTCGGGGGAGGCAGTGAATACCGCGTGCCATATTTTAAACCGAGTCCTTACAGTCAAATCGTTAAACAAAACCTGTTATGAAATTTTGAATAAACGGCCACCTAATTTAACTGGCTTCGAACCGTTTGGGGTACCATGTAATTTATTGCGAACAAAACATCAACCTAAGTTTGGTGAAAAGGCTGACGAAGGATACTTCCTAGGTTATGTGTCGAACTCACCAAACAAACGGGTTTTTAACGAAACGAATGGTACAGTAGAGATTGTGTATAACATTGAAGTCACAAGTTATACACATGAACCCCAAACAGGTCCGGAATGGATATTTGACTATGATAAATTATTTGAGTCATTTAACATTCCTTTGGATGAAAATGCAGGTACGATCGAAAAGGACTTGGCGATGTTGAATCTGAATGACGAAGGTCATACCTTTCCGAGGACTACTTTTCAATCCACATCCGAGCCTACCTTGACTGAAGATGGATCTCCAGAAGTTACGGATTCAGAAGCACCTTCAACTGAGAATCAAACTCAGACAACTAATTCCAACTCTGAGGAAACTGTCCACGAGGAGGAAAATGTAGAATCTGAGGATATTCCCCCACTAGGTGAAATAGGATCTAACTTAGGAGATAATCTGAGAGTTGACGAGATAGAGACTTCTAGGATTAACAAGAACTGTCCTATAGAAAGCATCATAGGAAATCCTAATGAGGGTGTGAGGACTAGGAGTAGTTTAAATAACAACACTGTGTTGTTGTCGATGATAAATGATTCCGAGGCCTATCATACCTGCCTTTATTCTTGTTTCATCTCGCAAGTAGAGCCGAAGAATGTGCAAATGGCACTAAAGGATAACTCCTGGGTTGAAGCGATGCAGGAAGAACTCTCGCAATTTAGAAAGCTAGAAGTGTGGGAGTTAGTTCCATTACCTCGAGGGGAAATAGCAATAGGAAACAAATGGGTTTTTAAGTGCAAAAGAGATGATCGAGGTATTGTCACTCGCAACAAGGCTAGGTTAGTTGTAAAGGGTTTCAACCAAGAGGAGGTAATCGATTACAATGAGGTGTTTGCGGCAGTAGCAAGGCTGGAAGCCATTAGGTTGTTTCTAGCTTTTGCTTCCTTCAAGGGCTTTAAGGTATATCAACTAGATGTTAAGAGTGCTTTCCTCTACGGGAAAGTGAAGGAACTGGTGTATGTAGAACAGCCGCCCGGATTTACAGATCCAAAATATCCAGACAGAGTATATCGATTAGATAATGCTCTGTATGGATTGCATCAAGCACCTAGGGCGTGGTACGAGACTTTATCCAACCATCTGTTAGAGGACGGGTTTGAAAGGGGTAGGATAGATAGTACGCTGTTCGTTAAGAGAAAGGGAGAACACTTCATCTTGGTACAAGTGTACGTCGATGATATCATCTTTGGATCATCAGACGAGCAAATGTGCAAAGATTTTGAGAAGGTGATGAAGTCGAAATTCGAGATGAGTGCAATGGGTGAATTAAATTTCTTTTTGGGGTTGCAAGTTGATCAGAAGAAGGAAGGAATGTTTATCCATCAGACAAAGTATGTCTATGACATATTAGAGCGCTTCGGGATGGAAGGAACGAAACTGACAGCCCATTTCAGCACGCCGATTCAAGTGAATCACAATCTCGGACCGGGTACTGAAAGTGATACCGATGTGGATCCGACCTTATATCGGGCCATGATCAGATCACTTATGTATTTAACTGCTTCAAGACCTGACATCATGTTTGCCGTGTGTATTTGTGCTAGGTTTCAAGCTAATCCGAAGGAGATGCATATGAAAGCTGTGAAGCGGATTCTACGATACCTCAAGTCGAAACCGAAGCTGGGACTTTGGTATCACGCGGAAGGAGATCTAGAGTTGGAGGCGTTCACGGATTCTGACTACGGAGGATGCAGCTTGACACGCAAATCAACAACTGGAGGTTGTCAATTCCTAGGAGGAAGACTGGTTTCCTGGCAATGCAAGAAACAGACGTCGGTAGCCGTGTCAACGTGCGAGGCCGAGTATGTTGCTGCTGGTAGTTGCTGCTCACAGGTTCTGTGGATACAACAACAATTGCGGGATTACGGTTTGGCTTACACTCAAACTCCTATTAGGATAGATAACCAATCAACAATTTCTATAACAAATAATCCAGTTAAACACAATAAAACAAAGCACATAGACATAAGACATCATTTTATTCGTGATTGTGCTGAAAAGAACTTAATCAAATTGGTAAAAGTGGCAACGGACGATAATAATGCTGATTTATTTACCAAAGCCTTTGATGAGTCACGGTTTGAATATTTGATTCAACTAAATGGAATGCGCAACCCAGAGTAATTTGACCTTAGTAGAAGTTTTTTTTCCTTTATAGCTGTAGTCTTTCTTTCTTTTTATAGTAAGCTTGCCAAATTAGGATAGTTTCTATTTTTAGTAAGTTAGTAGGTTATATTCTTTTATTGCTATTTCTTATGAAAAACAAAAGAAAAAAAGAGAGAAAACCATAAAAAAATTCAAAAAAAAAGAGAGAATATCAGAAAAGGAGTTAAGTCTTAGATTCATAGGTTCAAAGTGACGAAAATTAGCACAGTCGTTACAAACTCTAAGTGTTTAGGCTTTCACACATAATGCACCTAAAATTCTAAGTGTTATACTTTATTTTAGTTTGATGTGTTGGTAGGCATAATACATATAGGGAGTCTCAAGGCTAATAAAATATTCAAGAAAAAGTCAAACGTGTCGCTCACTTAGATGTATGACCAATCGGTCTTAATTTTTATGTACGAGACATACAAACTTTGAGTCTAAATGAGGTATGCAAACTTTCTGGGGATGTATAGCAACAACAAATACATCTTAAAATGGAAAGCTTAGAAAAATCATAAGGAATTGAGAGTCAAAAACATGTAACTCTGTTGTACGTAAGTACAGACCTGTTGCCTCTGTTTTGATTCGGGTTAGCAAAATAAGTCGCTTTGTTGTACGTCGGTACAGACCTGTCACCGCTGTCTTGCTAGCTTTAAAAATAAACCTTAAGTCAAACTAAGACACTTTGTTGTATGTAAATACAGACCTGTGTCCGATGTTTGTCTTTTAAATAAAGTTTGCAAATACCAAAAAGTTAGAATCATTGCCTGTATGCCTTGATCATAAAAGTATGTCTATGTCTGAGTCACGAAAGATAATTTCATGATAAATAAAAATGCCAAGGGATATTCCGAAATGTAGCATGTTTAAAGGGGTAAAATACCAACAATCGGCTAAACGGGTATGTCACGCCAAACAATCAAAGGAATCAAAAAATTCCTAAGTGTGAAAGATTAAGTACTGAAAGTGAGTAACTGACACTGCTATCTGATTGAACCTTTCTTTGACTATGCTCATCAAAAATAATTTGTTAAGTGTTTAGTATAGGTTGTAAATTTTAACAATTTTAATAGTTTAAGTCTAGGTTAAATTTTTTTTGTTTCAATAGTTTAAAATTTTGTTTTTACTTTATTTTATTTTAATTTATTTTATTTTATTTTATTTTCTTAGGAAAAAGGTCAAAAGTTACTAAGGGTGCATTCATAATTGAATAAACATTGCGTGAAAATCTTGTGCTTAGGGTAATTCGAGTTTAACCTAAACTCGAATATGGATGTGCTCGAATCTGTCAGTAGATTCGAAAGAGGCATTAGATTCGAATGTTGGTAGTATAAATAGGTCAACAGTGCTGATCATTAATTCAACTGTGTTCGAATCTATTCTCTCGAATCTATTCAGGCGATTTCGAATCTAATCATTCGAGTTTGCCGTTTTCAAGAAATCAACTCTTTGTCGAGTTTCTGTCCGTGTGGGTTCGATTCTACTCATAGATCTAGGTATAATCAAGTGTTTTGTACAAGATTTAAGTAGTATTATACTCCATTTAAGCCAATATCATTAGAATTTGAAGTTTTAGTGGTATTATGTTTGTTTTTCAAAATTACAAACTATGAACCGGTAAAAAGTCAAATTAATTACAAATATCATTGATTATAACCTAGTGGGACTAATACATGAGATTTTCTGAGTCTAAAATGGTTAAATCATGGATGTTTGTGATGTTGTTGGCCAACTCATTCGAATCTGTTCATGACCAGTCTCGAGTTTGTCAGTAAACTCGAGAAGGTCATTAAACTCGAATGTGTCTTCAAACTCGAAAAGGTGTTACTTCGAATATGTTTGTTCGAGTTTGTCATTTTATTTGAATTATTCAATTTAAATTTAATTAAACTTGTAGAATTTCATATGTGTTGGATTTTGTACTTACACAAGTTCAAAAAAAAAAACAAATCTGAATTTAAACAAGGTTATTCATGTTTAATAATTCTAATATTTTATTTGATATGTTGTGCAGACATGGCGGATAGAGTTTTTGTTCCGAAACATAATATGGTCATTCCCCCGGACCATGCTATCCCCGAAGCACAGGCTTTCCGTCAGATGGTGGATTTCCTAGTACAATCCAGGATCTCGTTCGCACTATCGCACAATATCCAAATCGTTATTCCCTATGTGCGCCAATTTTATGAACATTTGCAGGTCGATTGTACTGTCACCCCAACAGTTCTAAGGACAAGGATAGCTGGACAGCCGTTGGTATTTTCTGCTGATATTCTACGCCAAGTTCTACAGTTGGGAACTCAGGAGCAAGAGAATGGGCCTATAGATTTCCCATTAAGTATTAGGCAGGCTGCCTTTGTAAGGATGGGATATAGTTTGGATGTTACTAAGACATCCTATATGAAGAGTGGGCTCATTGGGCAATGGCGATATCTGGCCCACGTTTTCATGGTATGCTTCGCGGCGAAGAAAGCGGGATTTGATTATATCGTATCGAAGATCCAATCAGGGATAATCACATTGGTTTATAATCAGGAATTTAGCTTTTCAGAGATGTTCTTCTCAGAGTTCGTTCATCAGATAACGGCTCCGGAGAGAGAAAGATTTCTTCTTTATCCACGTTTCGTCATGATGCTCATAAGGCATTTTCTGCCAAATCTGCCGCAGCTAAACGACATTCAGAGCGTTGCAGTTATTGACAAAATAATCTTTGCCGATTGCTCCTCTCACCGAGGAAGATTAGCTGTCCCGATAGAGACACCTTTATTTGGTGCTATAATCGATCCGAATTTTGTGGCCCCTCAAGATGCCAACTGGGCAGGGGCAGTGGAAGTTCCGCAGAGATAGCCACAGCAACAGCAGCAACAACCCCAAAGGCCTCAACAACAGAGGAGACGCCAAAGGCCATCATCGAGTCAAGTACAGGCAGATAGACCTTCCACTAGTCAAGTTCAAGAGCCACAAGAGGCTGGACCTTCAAGTACACCAGCAATATCTATTCCGACATCTGATCAGTTATGTCAAACACTGCATGAGATTTGGGAAGCTGGTCCAAATGCCAATGAAGAAATAACAGAAGCGTTAGTTGGAGAATTGTTAGAGCCTCCGGAAGGAGAAGATGACATCCTTAGGCAAATTGATGAGTATCAATCAGCGCCAGAAGGAGAAGCCATCTCAGCTTCTGAGTCTGAAGACATGGAAGAGATTGAAGTTGAAGTTCCAGAGCCTGTGAATGAAGAACCATCCATACAAATCCGGACTTATGGGTCAAGGTTAGTGGTAATCAATGAAGAAACAACGAGGAGAAGAGCATCAAGGGAGTCTGATGATTCTGATTTTGAGGAAGAAGAAGTTGCTCCATTATTGACAAGGCAAAGGGCTAAACGTCATTGATTCATGCAGGGAGCTACCTCAGCTTCTGCTGCACAGCCAGAAATATCTCAACCTCCACCTACTCAATCTACCATTCCACCATCACCACCACCTGTTGAGCCGTACATTCCATCACCAATCATTCCAACCCCAATACAATCCATTCCATCAACCTCATCCACCTTCATGGAGAATCAAAGATTTTCTGAGCTGAAAAGCAGAGTAGACTTCCAACAAATTCAAATCTTTGGTCTGACAACGGCTCTCGCCGAAATTCAGAAGCATAATGCCAATATAGATATTGAGAATGCCGAGCTAAAGAAAGTTGTGGGCAAAGTTCAGGAAGAAAACTTGGAGCTGAAAACCTTTATTACTGATCAATCGGCTGAAATTCGATCGATGCGCTCCCTGATTGAGCAATTAATGCAAAATCTAAAGGCTCGGGGGGAGACAAGCTGTCGTGATCAAGTAGAGCTGCCCAGGGATGAAAATAATGATGGAGATAATGATGGCAATGATCCCAGCACGCAAAGACATAGTGAGCCAGTAGATTTTACTGCTGCTCAAGATGCTGAGACACAGGGGGAGCCAAGTCAATCGGGAGCTGTAGAAGGAGAGGCTAGTTCATCAAAAGCCACAGAGTCAGAGATACACGAAATGATCGAAGCTCTAATGGATCTCGATGACGACCCTATGGACCTTGGCTTTGACTTTGAGGATGAAATGGAGGAACTGGAAGAAGGAGAATTTGTGCCCGAAGATGTAACAGATTGGCAATCTGATGATGAAGTTTGTGCTGATGAAGATGATAAAGCAAATGAGATCGTTGTTCAGCAAAACCCCATCACAGATACTTACATAACGGAAGGAGATCAGATGATTGACATCGAAGTGGTACACGCTGCTTTAAATGTTGAATCAGCAAGTGAAGAGCCTGCCAGAGAACTTACCAATGAAGAGAAAAGAAAACTATGGTTTAGGGCAGAGAAAAGAGAGTTGGAGCTAAAAAGGAAGATTCGTGTGCCGGGTACTGGAGAACTTTCAGGAAGTATATTGAGCTGGTTCTTTGATCGGGAATTGCAGCTATTCATCATTAAAAGAAAAGATGGTCTCCAGTATCTAAGAAGAACTCTGAAAGTGTTCAACTCCTTGCCAAAGATCGAAATAAAGGCGTTAGCATGGAAGGAGTTAATCAACATCGGCAACGACCCTTACGCTGAAATAATTGCCAAGATCATAAGAAAAGAAGGAAGGTCGAGGAAGTTCGAACGTCTCAATCCGAGGGTAGGTAAACGAGTAATGGACCATTCTCGAATTGATCCTCTGACTGGGCGTCCATGGATGAAAATACAATACAGACCAGTGAGATGTCTGAGAAAGGTTCCACTCAAGCCAATGCCACAGGACGTCATGAAAAACCTAAACTGGTGGTACGTGGAAGAGACGGGAGAAGCTGTGATGGAAGATTTTGAAGAAAAAGTGATTCTTAGAGTTTACGATCCCCTTCACCTTGTAAATCTTTCTAAAGATGACCTTCAAATACTTCATGCTCATAGAATCTCAAGCGACACTCATATGGATAGTGAGGCTAGGAAGTATGAAAATGTAGTTAAAGTGTGTATCTATAAAGGTTTGTATGCTGGCAGCGATTTAAATAAATAAACAAAGTACTTAATCAAATGTGTGAATTATTAGAAGCTATCGTCAAGGGGGAGTCTGTTGGTACACCTTGTGTGACGATAGCAATCTAAGTGATCTAGCATTGTGGTTCAAGTAATATTCAAAGTATTAGATATTAACGAGTATTTGATATAAGTATCTATATATGTTTGATTGTTATTGATTGTATGGTTGAACTTGATGTAATGAATTACAGGAAGTTCAGACATAAAGATCAAAGATAAAATTAAACATAAGTTAAAGACTTAAGTTTCAATACTAAGTTAAATATGTGAAAGGGTAAATTCGAATTCATTAAGGTGTAGGATTCGAATCTATGACAGATTCGAATGTGTTCCTTAGGCAGATTCGAATGTACATCATAAGGTAGTTTCAAGAGTGTCAAGGGGACAAACTCGAATGGGCCTTGGGCCTGATTCGAGTTGGCCCATGGCAAACTCGAATAAGCCTCTATAATTAGGAATATACTCGAATCATTAGGGGACTTTTTGCAAAAATTCGAGAGAGATAAAGCAAAAGGCGATTTCGAGTTTATCAGTGTTTTTAGTGTTGTTTCGGAGAGAATCAATTCGTAGGTGCGTTCGTTGTTTTTCGTACAGCTTGTTGATAGTCTCCGTGTTCCGTGTGAGAGTTGTTTCCGTCAACCCGTTAACGAGGATTCTACACTCGTTGACGGTCTCGCGTCTAGATAGATCCGTAGTGTGTAGACCTTACAAAAAATCAGGTTCCAAAATTCAAATTTCACTAAACCAAAAAGAAAAAAAATAACTTGAGGACTTTTATGGAAAAAAATAACATGGAGGGACGAAAACGCAAAAAACATGAAAACATGTTGGTTTTTTTCATAATAAACCCTTTATTAAATGCTTATGTGGATATTATTCATTTTGAATGTCAATAACTAATGTTAGAAACTTAAAAATAACTTTTTACGTTTTGAACTTATTGTATTGATTATTTTAAAGTTATCATTTAATATATGAGTTTGTGTTATAAAGTTTCATATAAGCTTATAAAAACTGGTATTTTATAAAGTTTCATTTTATAATATCGATAATTTATAAAGTTCCAATTTATGAAATTTGATAAATATTAATTTTTTTTTACAAAAGTAGAAAAAGAAAAGACAACATTTGGGTTAAAAAGTTAAGTAAAATGATAAAAATATCATGTTTTAATAATTAAAACCAAAATAACCATCTTTTGGTAATTAAAATTTAAAGTACTATCATTGGGTAAATAAAATTTCAAATCACTATATTTTGGTAAATAACTCCGAACGTACAATGGTCTAAAAAAGGCCGCCCTTTCTCTATTTAGATTTTCTTTTTGGTGCCAAAAAATGTGAAAATAAAATTCATCATGACATTAGTTTTCAACTTAATCAAAAGTGAAAAGTAATAATATCTTTTCGTGTAATGTGAAAAACTAATAATATCTTTTCGTATAAATCTCCCTCATCCCGTCGGGGAATGAGTTTCTATCCCCATCTCCGTCCCAATCGGGGATCCCCATCGGGAAATCAGGTTTTCAAGTTTTTAAAATATTATTAACTTTAAACTATATATAGTAATTTAGTAGAAAAATTTATGTAAATAAAATTAAAACAAATCAATTCAAGCATATTTGAGTTATTTACATATATAATTTATAATGAAACTAAAACAAAGAAATATTTGCAAAAGATTTTTAAAACCACTAAAATAAAAAAATAAAAAAACCAATAGTATTTTAAGCTATAGAATAGTCATATACAATAATATTTAATATATTATATAAAATGTAATGAATAATTTACATTGTAAAGTTAAATATATATAATAATCTATATTAAAACATAAAACATAATCGGGGTCGGGGTCGGGGATTAAAGTGTCTCCCATCCCCGCCCCATCCCCATTATTTTAAATCGGGGATTCCCCGTCCCCATCCCCGGTCAAATCAGGGCCGAGTTACGGGTTCCCCGTCGTGTATAAGTTTTTTTTTGCCATGCCTAACCACAACCGATACCGCAAAAGACATTCGTCGTTATTTCTCGTGATTGTTCTAGACTTGTAGTTGAAGTGTGTTTGAAGAGCACTCATAATAATCACTACATCGGTTACTGCACAGGTCATTAAATTAAAAATGAGCATTATGTGTTTAGCCCAATAAGTAATATGTTATAATCACATGTGTATTTTTTTAATTTTTCAACCCAATAAATAACCAAATCCTTTAAAAATTAGTATGTTGTATTTTTAAAAAGACATTAGAAAAACTAATATGTTTTCACGAATGGTTTGTAACTTTTTTTCTTTGAAAAACTTATAGAAGTTAATGTTCGAACTTTTTTTGTTTAGAAAACTATAGTATAAAATAGTTTGTATTTTTTTCATCCAAAAAACTTAAAAAAATGAATTGTAACTTTATACAATTGTTTATAATAAAAGCAATAAATAAATAAGTTTTAATTTAAATTAAACGAGGTAGTTTAACCCGCGCGTTGCAGCGGGATCATAACCAAACAATATATATTTTCCATTTTAAATATAGTTTTACCCGCGCTTTGCAGCGGGATCATAAATTATATTGTATAAATATATTACCTAAAAATAATAAAATTACATTAGTCGTTTACCTGCCGGCCAGTTAGAATGTAGATAAATAACTAAAATTTTGTCATTTTAAAATAGCCTGAGACGAAATACAATTTTATGTTAAAATGTAGATAAAAGAAAAGTGTTCAAATGATATATTTGAATTTTTATAAAATACAATTCATCAAACGTGTCAATAGAACAACAAAACAATTATATATTACATATAAAATATAATATTTAGGCAGCTGCATGCCTGCCTGCCTAACGAAAATCGTTCCGACGACGATAAATTTTATATCAGAATGTAGACAAAAATAATGCGATCGTAATGATATACTCAAATTTTAATAGAATACAATACATCAAAAGTTATCACAGAAAAATAGAAATGTTATATAACATATAATGTAATAAAATAAGTCAGCTGCTTACCTGCCTGCTTGAGCTGCCTGGCAGCTTGCTTTACTGGTTCCGACGACGATAAATTTTATATCAGAATGTAGACAAAAATAATGCGATCGTAATGATATATTCTAATTTTAATAAAATACAATATAGCAAAAGTTATCACTAGAAAAACTGTTAGGCACAAAAAGGACTCAGTCAAACCTGCTCTGCATCTGAGGGGGAGATTATTAATCAAACCTGTTGATGCTTTTGAAGGTTGAATTTAAGGCCTGTTATATGCCTTATTGAAACCTGAAAATGATTTGCAATATCAGCCTAAAGCTGTTCTATGTGTTGCATGTGTTGCAACAAAGACAGTTGTGCCCAAGCTGTTCAGTCTGCTGAACAGGCTGGACATAAACTGTCTACGCTGCTCTACACTGATGAGCAGCTTTGGCAGTTTACAAGTGTTCTGTTCTTTGTGAACAGAACCTGTTCTTTGTGAACATGCTAAACACTTTATGGAATGTGTTTCCAAGTCCTCATGTATTGTTTTTGGCTACAAGATCAGTTTACAAAGTCGAAGACAAAGTGGAAATCAGAACTGCTCAGCCTGCCCAAGCTGTTCTGTTACATGAAGACAAAAGGTTATTTGAAAAAGGGTGACAGACCTTTTTCTTATATCAAATAGGCCTTTACAAGGAAGAAAGACGCAAAGTTGACATTCCTTATTTAGTTAAAGGCAATGCAACAGTAGACAAAGTGAAAAGACAAAAGTTCTGCACACAAGAAGACAAGTCTGCTTTTCAGAAAAGTGCAGAAAAGGTTATGTTGTCTTTTCAACAAGACTTCTCCTTTTTCATTTCGTCCAATGAAGAAGCTTCACTTAGATCCTCTGAGTGGGTATAAAAGGAAGCTTCTAAGGTCAGAAAGATCAAGCCAAAAAAGCTAAGTGCTGAAGCCAAGAGTGAACGTGCAAGTGTGTTTTTCATGCATGCAAGCCTGCTTGTGTAATACAGTTTCTTTGTGTCTAAGCTGTTCTACATAAGCTGTCCCTCTGAGTCTTGTAAACACAGTGAGTGCTTCTTAGTGAGTGTATTCATTGTAAACTAGTTTGAGTCTGTCTTAGACTAGTGAACATACTGTTGTATCTGTCATCTCAGCTTGAACCTTTCCGCATTCAAGCTTGTTTGTAATTAACAACTTGTTGATAATACATACAAACATTGAGAAAATAGTGTGTAGTTTTTAAATAGCTGTATTCACCCCCCCTCTACAGCTTAAAGCTATATACTTTGGGAACCTCTCGGGACCTACAAAAACAGAATTGTTATATAATATATATAAAGTAATAAAATAAGTCAGCTGCTTACCTGCCTGCTTCTGCTGCCTGGTAGCTTGGTTTACTGTTCATTGAACGGTAACTAAGTTTCAAATAGTACTATTGTAAACGAGGAAGTTTTACCCGCGCGTTGCAGCGGGATCATAAATTATATTTTTATAAATATATTACTTTGAATATAAAATAACATTAATCGTTTACGTGCCGGCCAGTTAGAATGTAGATAAATAGTTAAAATTTTGTCATTTTAAAATAGCTTAAGACGAAATACAATTTTATGTTAAAATGTAGATAAAAGAAAACTGATCATAATGATATATTAGAATTTCTATAAAATAAAAGAAAACTGATCATAATGATATATTAGAATTTCTATAAAATACAATAAAATATTTACGCAGTTGCATGTCAACCTGCCTAATGAAAATCGTTCCGACTACGATAAATTTTATATCAGAATGTAGACAAAAATAATTTGACGTAATGATATACTCAAATTTTAATAGAATACAATATATCAAATGTTATCATAGAAAAATAGAAATGTTATATAATATATATAGAGTAATAAAATAAATCAGCTGCTTACCTGCCTGCTTGAGCTGCCTGGCAGCTTGCTTTACTGGTTCTGACGACGATAAATTTTATATCAGAATGTAGACAAAAATAATGCGATCGTAATAATATAATCAAGTTTTAATAAAATACAATATATCAAAAGTTATCACAGAAAAACAGAATTGTTGTATAATATATATAAAGTAATAAAATAAGTCAGCTGCTTACCTGTCTGCTTCAGCTGCCTGACAGCCTGCTTTACTGTTCAGTAACAGCAAGTTTGCAAATAGTACTATTGTTAATGTAAATATATATAATAAAATGAGTTTATTATGAAAACCAACATGTTTTCACATTTTTTGCGTTTTCGTCTTCCATGTTATTTTTTCCATAAAAGTCCTTAAGCTAATTTATTCTTTTTGGTGCAGTGAAATTTAAACATTAAAATTCGATTTTTTTTTAGTTTTTTAAAACCTTACAAATATTAATCGGGTTCTAATATCCAAATTTCACTAAATCAGAAAAAAAAATAACTTGAGGACTTTTATGTACTAAAAAAATAACATAAAGTGACGAAAATATAAAACGTGAGGGACCAAAACTAAAATGAACAAAAAAAACTTATTTATTTATTGCCTATTATATTTATACATTTACCAAATGAAATTGGCCAATGGCGTCTTTTTCCATTTCCTTTTTTGTTTTTTTTTTCTTTTCCTAATTTAATATAAAAATTTTCAAAACACACATTTATCTTAGCGTTATCTTTTATTTATCCCTTTTATTTTAATGAATTTTTGTTTATTCCTAATTTAACATTTACTATTACAATATTTTCTCACACACTTAAAATTATGATTTTAATTATACTTATATTTGGAGTTGTCTTTTAAAATTATTATGTTATGTTTAATTGTATGAAAAAAACCTTATTATTCACATGCATGGAGTAAGCAAATTGTGTTTTTTCTTTCTTTTTTTATTTTAAATTTTTCATAACACATCATTATCTTACCGTTATCTTTTATTTAGCTTCTTTATTTTAATAAATTTTTGTTTAGTCCTATTTTAACATTTATTATTACAACATTTTCTTATACATTTAAAATTATGATTTTAATTATACTTATGTTTGGAGTTATTTTTTGAAACTATTATGTTATGTTTAATTGTATGAAAAAAAATTTATTATTCAAATGCACAATACAAAATTCTAATGAAATTGTTTTATAATTAAAATGTAACTATTTAATATTTATATTTTTTTATTAAATATGATAATGTATAACACAGAACATTACTATTATACCGTTAAAAACCCTAATCAATATATTAGGGACATTATCGTTATAAATTTATTTGATTTGATCTTGAAATCAACAAATTAAATTGACGATTAAATCTAATCAATGTCAAAATTTCAAATTATGGTTATGAATATTTAATTAATTAATTCTGGTTTCGATCCAATTTAATAAGTCATTGCTTGTAATTTTTCATTGCAAAATCTAGAAAATCAATGATAAGAACCAACTATCAGTAACATTTGTCTTGTTTCTTGAATCTATTCGATCCTGACTCAGTTTTGTTTCGTTCTTTGTATTGTTTGAAAAATATTTTTGTTCATTTGTTTTTATATTTATTTTTTGTAATTAAAATTTTAGACTCCACAGCAACGCGCAGGTGTTTAATAACTCGTTTATTATTTAATAAGTAAATAAATTAATAATAATAAAAGAGTTAAATAAAAAGTTAATTTAGCAATAAGAGTTAATTACAAAAATGGTCCATCTGGTTTGTCCTAAAATTTGGATATGGTCCCTAAACTTTCAATTTTGCAGAAACGGTCTTTATTTTCATTGTTTGTTTGCAATTTTGGTCCCTCAACCTATTAACTTTTCTGAAATGACAAAATTACCCTTATTTTGATGCAAACTATAGGGACCATGTTTACAATTAATTTTTGACTAAATTACATAAATGGTCGGGAAAATTATGCAAAAAACTATCAAAGTACAAATTTTTTTTGATTAAGTCCCCGTTTCATTTTTTAATTCTGATAAATCCCCAAACTGCTTAAACCTTTAAATTGGTCCGTTAACATGTTATAACAGGTTAACATGCTTAAGCCTATTTTGCAAAAACCATCAAAGTATAAATTTTTTTCTATTAAGTCCCCATTTCATTTTTTTCCCCTATAAGTCCCCGGACTAATTAAATCTTTCAACTTTTCGATAAAATAAAACGAATTTTTTTAAACTTTTAAAAACGACGATGTTTATTACGATTGCAGAGCATGCCATGTTTGTCTAGACCAAAATAAGTTGGTTTGAAAACAATATTTTTTCAAAACGACGACGGTTGTTGAAAATAATAAATTTTTTTAAAAGTTCGTTATTCCGGATAACGTAAGTTGGTTTGATATAATAACATAAATGATGATTATTTCGATCTTATGTTTGTCTAGACCATAATTTTTAAATATATTTAACTAGTTCATTCCGACTAAACTTTAAACAATAAAAATGATCGTTTTGATTTATCATTTTGATTTATTAATTTTTTTTGCATCCACATATGTGTTACGTGAGTGTCAATTGAACAACCACTTAAATTGATAAAACAACAAATAACATGAGTTTCATCAAGATAAGAGATTTATGTGGCAAAAAACTTAGTTGAGGGATTTATAAGACAAAATAGGTAATGGATTTATAAGACAAAATTATTTAGTTGAGAGACTTAATCGAAAAGAATCATAGATTTATAAAATCCACGTCAGCAATTGCAACCCGCTTTACAGGTTACCGGTAACTTTTCTTGAAAAAAACACCAAATTCGTGAATTTATTTAGTTAAGGGACTTATCAGACAAAAAAATTGATTGGGGGACTTAATCGAAACAAAACTTGTAGTTTGATGTTTTTTGTGAAATTTTCCCTAAATGGTCCCTGTGGTTTATATGAAATTACAGTTTTAGTCTCTGAAATATTTATTACACCACAAGTCCCTAAAATCGAAAAGTGGTAACATTTTGGTCCCTGAAACTAACGACAGTTAACTTGAGCCTTAATTTCAGGGGCATTTTGTCCTTTTGACTTTCAGGGACCATTTATGTACATTTGATACTTCAGGGACTACTTATTAAATTTTCATACTTCAGGGATCTGGTACGTGGAATTATTTTAGTGGATAATTATTTAATTAATATTGGGTTGGTCCAATTATGTCCCGTTTCGTGGATTGATACGTGTCGGGATTGGGCTTGCGTGTCATTGGGTAATAATTTTAATGAATGGATAATGTTTTTGGGATCGCGGGATTAAATGGGTTAAATGGGCATAAATATTGAAAATGTGGTATCGGGTTTGGGTTATTGGGTTCGGGACCGGTTGAAATAGAGACGTACATATACGCCTATCTTCCTTTTCCTCCTTATCCATTTGAGAGTGACCTAAATAGTGTATGTGTGTGTGTTTTGTGAGCTCCAGCAGAGGAAAGCCAAGTTCAAGCTTCCAATTACTTGTGAAATCTGAGATATAGCTTCATCATCTTCATCCTTGTGTGTTCTTGAGCAAAGAAGGTAAGTGAATCTTAAATTTAGTGGCTATAATTTGGCTTGTGCATATGAGAAGTGTTGTAATGGTTTCTGAAATTGTAAAGTCATCTATATAGTGTTTGTATGGGTTAATTGAGAGCTAAGTTCGTAATTGAAAGGAGTTATAAACTCCTGGGCAGAGCTGAAATCGCAGGTCAGCTATGGGGTTTTCGCGGTGTCGCGGCGCGACTACCAGGGGGCCCGCGGCGTGACCAACAACCTGCAGGGGAAATCCGACTCTTATCTCATAAAAAGGGTTGGAGTCGAATTGGGTATCGGGTTTCTTCGGGATTGCTCGGGTTGGGTTTGTTCGGGTTTGGGGTCTCGTTGGGATGGCTTTGGGGTCGGGTCCGGGTATCGGTTGAGTTCGGTTCCGTAGGGTCGGTTGGGTCGTCGGTTTCGTGTATTATGGGATTGTTATATGGGTATCGGTTGGATTGTGATTTACCGATTATGATTCCGTGTGTTACAGGGACAAGTGGGCAACGAGCAGGGTTTGATCAGGGAGGTCAAAGTTCAGGAAATCAATCAGGTGAGTGCTCGAGTTCTTTTACAAACGCGCGCCGTCTTTTGTGTTTATAGTTGTGTAGCTATATTGTGTGTGTTTATGTGTATGAGACTGGGACGAGAACCTCAGGTATATTCTATTTCCTTATACGTGTTATGTATGAGATGTGAGATCGATACTAGGGGTCCGTGATGTGTTCCGTATGGACAGTGAGTCGCAAATGGGATCGGCGGGTTGACTGTCCCTAACAGTCCTTGGGGCGTATATATACGGCAGGGCCTGTAGTCGGGTCGCTCCTGTGCTACAAGGTTATTTCCGCTCACTGCTGTGTGCGGTGTGCCGGCCGGGGAAGGGTTCCCACAGGGCTTGTGTATTATTCCGATCTCATACTTGTGCTTATATACCTGGGATGCGTGTTGGGTAATCGGGACAGGGACAGGGACAGGGACTGTGTGCTATGTGTTATGTGTTATGTGCAATGTCAACCCTCGTGTGCTCATGGGCTTTATAGCTCATGTCTTCGAGTCTAACATGTCCAGGGAATCAGAAGGTATCGCAGCCACAGAGATAGGTTCGGCGGCTGGCTTGAAGACTTGTTGTTTGTTTGTGTGTAATACGTATTGTTGTATGGGACAGTTATTTTGGGACTGATGTGTCTGATAGTCAGGGTTATTATGTTAGTTTAATCAGGGGTTGCGAATGTACTAAATTGTGTTTAACCTTGTGTATAAAGTTATAAATTATATGTGATCTGCATTATCATATGACATGTGTGTTATAGATCCGTTGCTTTATTGCCACTTATGATATCGGGTTGAAGTGGCATTTCCGGGATCTGGAGGGGTGTTACAGCATGGTATCAGAGCTTGTGGTTTGAAGCTTGAGTATCATTAGTGGATGCTTAACTTAGACCTTGTTCCGGTCCATGGGGGATTGTTTTGCGATTATATTAGTGGATTAACCGACCTGGATTAGTGTATAACGCTAGGTGATTTATCCCTTGTGCTTAATCATTTTGTTTTGTGCAGATCGGTATGGCAGACCAGGGTGAAGGTTCGGGCGTGGGTAAGCCGCTCAGTGACGAGTATATCCGCAAATCAGAGCTGCTAGAGGTTCTTACCGAGTTTTATAGACAGCAAAAAGAGCAAGAGCGTGAGCAGGGTCAGAATGTAGGGCCAGTGGTTCGGCATACTGAGACCGAGTCCGGGGGTGGAGCTTCGTCATCTTCTCAGCGGGGTGGATCTTTTAAGGATTTTCTGACTGGGGCTCCGCCGCAGTTTTGGGGTGACGATGAGCCGGGGGCGGCCATCGCGTGGGAGCGAGAAATTGAGGCTGCGTTCCAAGTGGCCCATGTGGATCCCATAGATATGGTTGGTTATGCTGCATATCAGTTACGGGGTGGAGCATCTCAGTGATGGAAATCGATAGAGTGTTCGATGACCTAGTCTGCCGCGTATTCCATGACTTGGGAACAGTTCAGGGCAGTTTTCGAGCTCCAGTATATCCCTCGGGATGAGAAGCGAGAGATGGAGCGCCGCTTCTTACATCTGCAGCAGGGTAATATGACAGTGCAACAGTATGTTGACCGTTTTAACGAGTATTCGCAGTTCGCGCCTCAGCACGTGGACACGGAGAGCCGTAAGGCTGATGCTTTTATAGATGGGCTTCGATCTGATATTCGAGAGTTTGTGGGGCTGCATGATACCCCCACGTTTGCGAGGGCTCTTGAGATGGCCCGTATAAGGGAGCGGGAGATCCTTAAGCAGAGGGAGCAGCCCTCTTCTCAGAGGCAGCGCACCGGGACTTCAGAGCAGCCGTCCAGTGTGTGGAAATCTTCCGGGGACGCCCCTAGTGATCAGCGTCCAGATCAGTGGCAGTTTTCGGGCCAGGGTTCAGGGCAGGGTTCGGGACAGAGGCGTGATAGAGACAGAGGCCGAGACCGTAGATCGAGGCGTCAGGGCCAGAGTCAGGGATCTGGAGCACAGAGCCAAAGTAGTGTGGGACAGGGGTCCTAGGCATCCGGTAGTCGAGTTGAGAGTTCCTATGGGGATCGGGAGTGCCCGAAGTGTCACCGGCGCCATTCAGGGCAGTGTTTGTCGGAGCATCCGCGTTGCTTCAGGTGCGGCCAGCGGGGCCACGCTGCGTCTGTTTGTACAGTTCTCGAGCCGCTATGTTTTCGTTGTGGGAGGCCGGGGCATCGTGTTAGGACTGTCCGGAGCCGGGTCCGGCAGTTCAGGGGGCTAGTTCGAGTGGGGCCAGAGCCGAGCCGTCATCGTCCAGCCGTCGGGATTCTGTTCCGAGGGGCCGAGGGCGTGTATTTTAGGCGACAGCCGAGGAGGCACGAGATGCTACGGATGTTGTTTCGGGTATGTACATTCTTAACGTACTTCGAGCTCGTGTATTGTTTGATTCCGGGGCCGATCGCTCCTATGTATCTGTTATCTTTTGTGCATATTTTAGTGTGTCTCCTTCTTCTTTGTCTGTTCCTTTGGTTGTTGAGAGGGTCGATGGGAGTTCGATGTTAGTGAGTCGGGTGTATCGGGATTGTGTGTTAGAGGTAGATTCCCACCGGTTTATGATTGATTTGCTGCCGATTGAGATCAGTAGCTTCGATGTGATTGTGGGTATGTACTGGTTGAGTGACAGACGGGCTGATATTCTGTGTGCTAAGAAGATCATCCGTATACCCATTTCTGACAGTGAGAGTGTCATTGTGTATGGCGAGCGCCGTAAGGGGGATTTCGGGATTGTGTCTATGGCTAGGGCTCAGCGATATGTGTCTAAGGGGTGCGAGACCTTCCTAGCTTATGTAGTTGACGCGAGGAAGGAAAAGAAGACCTTAGAGGATATTCCAGTGATTCGTGAGTTCCCTGAGGTATTCCCAGAGGAGTTGCCTGGGTTACCGCCAGATCGCCAAGTGGAGTTTCGCATAGATCTTGTTCTTGGGGCGGTGCCGATTGCAAAGACGCCTTATAGGCTGGCACCGACAGAGATGCGAGAGTTGATGTCTCAGTTGCAGGAGCTTCTAGATCGTGGATTTATCCGTCCTAGTTCGTCACCGTGGGGTGCTCCAGTGTTATTGGTGAAAAAGAAGGACAGTAGCATGCAGATGTGTATCGACTACAGGGAGTTGAATAAAGTGACCGTGAAGAATCGTTATGCGCTTCCACGTATTGATGACCTGTTTGATCAGCTCCAGGGATCGAGTTTCTTTTACAAGATCGACTTGCGATCTGGGTATCATCAGTTAAGGGTTAGGGATGAAGATGTGCCGAAGACAGCGTTCCGGACTCGTTATGGGCACTATGAGTTCCTTGTGATTCCTTTCGGTTTGACTAACGCACCCGCCGCTTTCATGGATTTGATGAACAGGGTGTGTAGAGCTATGTTGGATAGATTCGTGATTGTGTTCATCGATGACATCCTGATCTATTCGAGGAGCGCTAGGGACCACGAGCAGCACCTCCGAGAGGTTTTGACCGTGCTGCGCAGGGAGAAACTGTACGGGAAGTTCTCCAAATGTGAGTTTTGGCTGCGAGAGGTGCAATTTTTGGGTCATGTGGTCAGTGCAGAGGGCATAAAAGTGGATCCTGCCAAGATTGAGGCAGTGATGAGCTGGGAGCCTCCGAGATCAGTGCCCGAGATTCGTAGTTTTCTGGGTCTCGCCGGGTATTATCGACGCTTCATCCAGGACTTTTCGAGGATTGCCTTGCCGTTGACGAGATTGACACGAGAATCCGTTCTGTTTGAGTGGTCCGAGGACCAGGAGTGTGCGTTCAGGGAGTTGAAGACCCGGTTATGTCAGGCTCCAGTGTTAGCCTTGCCGGAGGGTACCGATTATTTTGTTGTGTATTGTGATGCTTCGGGGTCGGGTTTGGGCTGCGTTCTGATGCAGCGGGGAAAAGTGATCGCCTATGCTTCGCGCCAACTGAAGACTTATGAGGAGAACCATACTGTGCATGATTTAGAGTTAGACGCCATCGTGTTCGCGTAGAAAATTTGGCGGCATTATCTGTATGGGTCTCGGTTTATTGTGTATACCGACCATAAGAGTCTTCAGTACCTGTTCAGCCAGAAAGATCTGAACATGCGACAGCGCTGTAGCCTTGAGTTGCTTAAGGACTACGATTGTGAGATTCAGTACCACCCGGGCCGGGCTAATGTGATAGCTGAAGCGCTGAGTCATAGGGCATGCGGCCAGACTGTGATATCCAGGGCTTCGAGGCTTGAAATTACCTCGACATTGACGGACAATCTGAGATTAGCGCAGCAGGAGGGCCTGCGGGGTGATAATGTAAAGCGGGAACGTCTGACAGGGCAGCTTGATGCATTGATCAAGGATGATCGCGGGTTGTATGTGTTCCATGATAGGGTCTGGGTCCCGAGGGTTGGGAATTTGCAGCAGTTGATTCTCGATGAGTGGCATCGGTCGAGGCTATCTGTTCATCCGCGGAGTACTAAGATGTACTGTGATCTTCGTGACTACTACTGGTGGCAATGAATAAAATGGGATGTGGGCCGGTATGTTGAGCAGTGTATGACCTGTCTGAGGGTCAAGGCCGAGCATCAGAAGCCGCACGGGCATCTACAGCCGTTAGAGATCCCCGAGTGGAAGTGGTACCACATCACGATGGATTTCATCGTGAGACTTCCACGCACGGTCCGCGGGAACGATATGATCTGGGTCATAGTGGATCAACTAACAAAGAGTGCGCACTTCTTAGCCGTCCGGGGCACTATCACCATGGATCAGTTGGCGAGACTGTACATTAACGAGGTGGTATCGCGGCATGGGATTCCGATCTCGATTACTTCATACAGGGATACGCGGTTTACATCTCGATTCTGGTAGAGTTTCCAGCGGGAATTGGGCACCAGGGTTCAGCTGAGCACGGCTTACAGACCGCAGACTGACGGGCAGACCGAGCGCACCAATCAGACCCTCGAGGATATGTTACGGGCGTGTGCTATCGACTTTAGTGGTAAATGGGACGTGCATTTGCCGTTGGTCGAGTTTGCATATAATAATAGCTATCACGCCACAATTAAGATGGCTCCATTTGAGGCACTATATGGGCGCAAGTACCTGACCCCAGTGTGTTGGGGCGAGGTCGGTGAGCGACCTATCAGCGGGCCGGAGCTACGACAGGAGACTAGCGATAAGGTGGAAGTGATTCGAGAGCATATGAGGGTCGCCCAGAGCCGTCAGAAGAGCTATGCCGACCGCCGTCTGAAAGATCTCGAATTTATTGTTGGGGATCGAGTCTTGCTAACGGTATCGCCGTGGAAAGGGGTCATCCGGTTCAGACATCGTGGGAAGCTGAGCCCACGGTATATTGGGCCATTCGAGATTGTTGAGAGAGTCCGGGATCAGGCCTATGGACTGTGATTGCCTTCAGAGTTAGCCGGTGTGCATGATACCTTTCACGTGAGTCATCTCCGGAAGTGTCTGGCTACAGATGATTAGTATGTGCCCCTATCCGAGATTACATTCGATGATCAGTTGCGATATGTGGAGCAGCCGGAGGCCGTTACCGATAGAAAGATCAAGAAATTGCGAAATAAAGAGATTGCCTTGGTAATCGTTCAGTGGAGACACCATAAGGGTACCAACGCTACCTGGGAGCCTGAGTCAGAGATGCGATCGAGATATCCTCATCTTTTCCAGAACTTGAGTTAGATTCTGGGACGAAATCTCTTTATGAGGAGATGATTTGTAACATCCGTCATTTTGACCTGGTACGCGGAATTATTTTAGTGGATAATTATTTAATTAATATTGGGTTGGTCCAGTTATGTCCCGTTTCGTGGATTGATACGTGTCGGGATTGGACTTGCGTGTCATCGGGTTATAATTTTAATGAACAGATTATGTTTTTGGGATCGCGGGATTAAATGGGTTAAATGGGCATAAATAATGAAAATGTGGTATCGGGTTTGAGTTATTGGGTTCGGGACCGGTTGAAATAGAGACGTACATATACGCCTATCTTCCTTTTCCTCCTTATCCATTTGAGAGTGACCTAAATAGTGTATGTGTGTGTGTTTTGTGAGCTCCAGCAGAGGAAAGCCAAGTTCAAGCTTCCAATTACTTGTGAAATCTGAGATATAGCTTCATCACCTTCATCCTTGTGTGTTCTTGAGCAAAGAAGGTAAGTGAATCTCAAATTTAGTGGCTTTAATTTGGCTTGTGCATATGAGAAGTGTTGTAATGGTTTTTGAGTTTGTAAAGTCATGTATATAGTGTTTGTATGGGTTAATTGAGAGCTAAGTTCGTAATTGAAAGGAGTTATAAACTCCTGGGTAGAGCTGAAATCGCAGGTCAGCTATGGGGTTTTCGCGGTGTCGCGGCACGACCACCAGGGGGCCCGCGGCGCGACCAACAGCCTGCAGGGGAAATCAGAGTCTTATCTCATAAAAAGGGTTGGAGTCGAATTGGGTATCGGGTTTCTTCGGGATTGCTCGGGTTGGGTTTGTTCGGGTTTGGGGTCTCGTTGGGATGGCTTTGGGGTCGGGTCCGGGTATCGGTTGAGTTCGGTTCCGTAGGGTCGGTTGGGTCGTCGGTTTCGTGTATTATGGGATTGTTATATGGGTATCGGTTGGATTGTGATTTACCGATTATGATTCCGTGTGTTACAGGGACAAGTGGGCAACGAGCAGGGTTTGATCAGGGAGGTCAAAGTTCAGGAAATCAATCAGGTGAGTGCTCGAGTTCTTTTACAAACGCGCGCCGTCTTTTGTGTTTATAGTTGTGTAGCTATATTGTGTGTGTTTATGTGTATGAGACAGGGACGAGAACCTCAGGTATATTCTATTTCCTTATACGTGTTATGTGTGAGATGTGAGATCGATACTAGGGGTCCGTGATGTGTTCCGTACGGACAGTGAGTCGCAAATGGGATCGCGCGGGTTGACTGTCCCAAACAGTCCTTGGGGCGTATATATACGGCAGGGCATGTAGCCGGGTCGCTCCTGTGCTACAGGGTTATTGCCGCTCACTGCTGTGTGCGGTGTGCCGGCCGGGGAAGGGTTCCCACAGGGCTTGTGTATTATTCTGATCTCATACTTGTGCTTATATACCTGGAATGCGTGTTAGGTAATCGGAACAGGGACAGGGACTGTGTGCTATATGCTATGTGTTATGTGAAGTGTCAACCCTCGTGTGCTCACGGGCTTTATAGCTCATGTCTTCGAGTCTAACATGTCCAGGGAATCAGAAGGGATCGCAGCCACAGAGATAGGTTTGGGGGCTGACTTGAAGACTTGTTGTTTGTTTGTGTGTAATACGTATTGTTGTATGGGACAATTATTTTGGGACTGATGTATCTGATAGTCAGGGTTATTATGTCAGTTTAATCAGGGGTTGCGAATGTACTAAATTGTGTTTAACCTTGTGTATAAACTTTTAAATTATATGTGATCTGCATTATCCTATGACATGTGTGTTATAGATCCGTTGCGTTATTGCCACTTATGATATTGGGTTGACGTGGCATTTCCGGGATCGGGAGGGTGTTACAAAATATATATATATATATATATATATATATATATATATATATATATATATATATATATATATATATATATATATATATATATATATATATATATATATATATATCTTAACTACTAATAAAGCATTTAGTATGTTTGCAAGTTACAATGCATAATGTACAAGTCGGTAATACACATTCTTGAAATTTAAGACTTACAACTATTTGAAGCATCATGTACAAATTTTATTGCATATACAATTTCAACTCAGCTTTTAAAACATGGAGAATTGTGCAAACGTTGGGAAGCTACGGGACTCTTCCTTTTCTTCCCATGCTTCATCTGCTAGCCAGTAAGAACCTAGCACAGAACCTTATTCACACCCGTCCAAAAAACCCGCTGGAAAGAGTGGTCCGGAAGAAGTGAAATCGCCGGAAAAAATGGTGAATCCATCAGCGTCCATCTTTCTCTGGTATTGCAAAAGGCAAAAGGCAAATCGCCGAGAAGAGAGTTACAGTCTGGGCTCCGGAATTGCAAAAGGCAAAGCCGCTGCGGTCGTTCATTCCTTTGAACTGGAGCTTTAACTTCTGCTGGTCCATCCATCTTTCTCTGGTACTCTCTCCTCCATCAATTCGTTTATTAACTTTTTTGTTCTTTGTTCTTAATTTTTGTTGAAGGAGCAGTAATCAATGAGACTGATGACTTCTCCGGTGGTCATCATCATCGATTCTTCCATGTAGTGCTGGTGTTTATTGATATGGATGATGAATTTCTGGCACTGTCGATGAAACGTGCCCTTATTGACAGAAGCTTAATCCATCATTTTCTTTGTAAATTTATATAATTTCTTTGGCAAACTTGCAAAACCTCGTTCTTTTGCTTTTATGAGGTCAGTTGCTATAAAATTGAATGTCAAGTAATCTAAAGATATATACAAAATTTTTCACTTTCTTTGCATCAGGGATTGAAATAAAGTTCTTGCCTTTTGCTGAATTTTTTTTTTGTTTGGCTTTCAATGATGATAGAGTTATTTGCTATTATGAGGTAACTTATTATTAAGAAGTATCTTGTCAATTCCTATAATATATTCTGCATATTCTTTATCTTCAGTCCTAAATAGCTTAAAAGAAGATTTTGATCAAGCTCTACAACGGGATGATGTGAAGGCAATTGTTGTTACAGGTAGCTTCACAAGAGTTTATGGTTAACTAATTTTTTAAGCAATTAATTGTGAATGTAAAAAATAACACTCTACATGAGTGGAGCAGGTGCAAAAGGCAAATTTTGTGGTGGTTTTGACATCAATGATTTTGGTGTAGTGCATGAAGTAAAGGGTATGCATATTATACAAAGTGCATATTGTGCATTCTATCTTTGTGAACTGTGATAACCCATTGGTTTTTCTAAAATTTCATTATTTTTCCATGTTGGTTTTTCATTTATAGGGATGTCAACAGGACCGACATCAAAACCTGGTTATGTTTCAATTGACATTCTGTCTGACACCTTAGAAGGTATTTTTTTTTTACTGTGGTACCTGGTGTCTAGGTGTCTTGATCTTTTATCGTTTTAATATTTAACTTATCATCAATAGAATTATTTTTCTAAGAAAATATTGGTGTTCTTGATTTAAGTTGCAAGAAAACCATAAGTTCTTAGTAGATTAAATGCTCACATAAATCTCCCTTAATCCTTCTATTTTGCTGCTGGAAATGAATTGAAAACAGTAAATAGAAGCTGTCAAACAGAAACAAAATCAGTCTTGTGTGTGTGTGTGTGTATACACACACGCTGTCCAGAAACAGAAAGATGTAGCAGCAACCCCAACAGCCCTTTAATTGAATTCTATTAACTGTTAGTTTGTGTGTTTAGCTTGAAACGGTAACATTAATGTTTTTGTTTTGTTGTTTTGTTGCTTAAAATAAGTTAAAAACAGAAGGAAATTGAGTTGTGAGTGTGTACGGGGTTTGTATATGTGTTTATGGTTTTAAAACAAAAGACAACAACATGAGCTTTAATGTGTATTTGCATCTGTTTTTAGGTCCGAGAATAATGGCCAAGAAAGCCATAGGCCTTCGGCCTTGTTCTATATTAATTCTATGATGTTTATGTGATCATTTGTGAGCCAAATTTGCCTTTAATCTTTCACTATTGCTGCTGAAATTTTAATTAAAAACAGAAATAAAGTGCAGTACGTGTGTGAATTGTTTTTGTACCCTGTGTTTGCATTAAAGAGGGAACTTAGTGACTTATAGAGTCTTGGAGTGAATCAATACAGCATCAACAACATCAGTAAGTACTACATACGTGCATGGTTAAAATGCCAAGTGTGTCGAGTGAGTCAAGACCTGTCCAACAGTTTTTATTTGAATAAAAAACAGATTTTTTTTTTTTTTCGTGTTTAGTGTGCTGGAAAACAGAAGGAAATTGCAGCAGTGGCAGCTTTTTTTAACAAGGAATATATACTTAGTGTTGTGGTGTGTTTGCTAATTTAGAACTGCAACGATACCAATAATGTATGTATATATATACATGTGTGCATAAATAAGTGTGTAACAGCAGCCACAGTCAATATATACATGCATAAATATACTAAGTGATTACGTGTTAAGGTGTTCATGAATGTCCTAGACTCGGACATTTAAACTCTTGGAGTAGTGTCTGATTTGAGGAAGAACAACAAGCAGTAGCAACCAAATATTAAATATTGTACTATTATAGTCTCGGAGTGTGAAAAGAAACAAGCAGCAACAGTAACAAGAACATACATACATGCATAAATCAACAGTGAATTAAAAGGACATGTATACATGTTCGTTTGTGACATCAAATAGCATCAGATTGGAAGTGGTTTACTGCTTAGTATTGAAATTAACAAATTGGCTCTAGAACATATCAGTTGGTTTCATAAGTTTGTATTTATCGATTTCCATAGTTCGGTCATGTTTCGATTTCTTCAACCTAGCTGGCCAGGTACGTTTGTATTTATTGTAAATAAAGTTGTCAAGTATAATGAAGATAACAAAAGTCTTATATTATACTTTTATAAGTCAAATAATGAATACATGAGACGTTAATGTACCAACTCAAAAAATAGCAATAAATGATAAAATCTTTATAAAAGTTTGATATTTTTAAAGGATTTAGGATGTGATGCAAAAAGAATCAACGAAATCCAACATCAAACGAAAGTTTATTGTCATTTTAAACAAACTTTTGGTACTTTAATGCCCAAAAGTATGAAATATCATTGAATGATGAAATGTTTTTATATATTTGGTCATTTTTAAGGATTTTAAACTTGCTACAAAAAGTCTCGTCAAAATTTGACATCAAATGGAAGTATGTTGCTATTATATGCAAAGAATGACACTTTAATTAGTGAAAGGAAATTTAGCAGTGAGAAATGTAATATTTTTATTAAAATGATGTTTTTAGAAGGTTTTTAATGTGTTGTGTAATTTTCACAAAAAAAGGGACTCTATTTGAAAGTTCATTGTCATAATATGTAAAATTTATTTAAGTAGTTGCCTAGAAATGCTGAAATTGTCATTCTGCTTTTTTGGATCATTCATTATGGATAAATTGCTTCTTTTTTGCAGATTTTTCTGCTTTTTGCATAATTTATTATGGATTGTTCGTATGCAGGTACATAAGACCACAATTTTTTTCACAATAACCAGTTGCTTTCTATTTGATCGGTCCATATACGGATAATTTAGGCAATGTATTGCCTTATGCTGTGGAAGGTGTCGGGTTCCTTTTCTCTGCATTCAATTTTCTTTGTGTTCTACAATCTTGTCAATTTTGTGTTTATATGTTTGGAATTTTTCGTATTTAGTTTTGGGATTTTAGAGTCAATTTAATCTTAAGCACATTGCAATCGGTACAAGATAATGAAGCACATTAACAACAATACACGATAATGAAGCACATTAACAACAGTACAACACTTCTTCACTCCTCAACCCTCTCTGTTATCAGAATACTTGTCCAATCTAATCAACCAACAAGGAGATGAAATCGAGCATTATCTTCAAGCGCAGGTAAGAAAACATATACAGAGTTCTTTTTGCAAATTGACAGCTGAAAATCTATTGAATAATCCATAGGGAGAAGAGCTACGTCATAAGCTAGCAGAGAAGAGGCAACAACACTATTCTGCGATAATGAGGGCGGCGAAGGAGTCGGTTTTGCGGATGATAAGGAACAAGGAGGCGAAGAAAATCGTCTAAATGCTTCTATTCTCCGGCATGTATAGAATTTTGGCTCTGATTGGTATTCTTGATTTTTGTTGCTGTTTTGGTATATTATAATTAATTATTTCTTGCCGAATTTGTGTTTCTATTTATTGCTCAATAACCATTTTCAGCACTCACTGCATATTTTTATTTAGATAAGAGATTGTCTTTCCAGTGAGTTTTTATTAACAAATTCCCTGAATTTATTATTAATAAAGACAATGTCGTGATTGCTGAAAATGACTTTTAGCATGGTTTATGAAATGATCTTTTTTTTTTTTTAATCTGCATGTCTTTTTTCAATTTAGTGGGAAGCTGTAGGAGTAACTACAACTCTCAAGAATGGAGCATACCCGAATTCTCTGTGTGAGATTTCTTTTGGGTTGATTCTCAGTCACACCAACAAAGTTTGTGATAAAAATTAATTATAAAAGTTTGAAAGAGGATAATGAATATGAAGCGCTCAACACTTGAAATTTCACAATTCTCTTTCCTTCCACTCTTATATTAATTATGATCATTTGGTTATCAGTCTGTTATTTCATCACCAAAGCCTCAAGTCTATGTGATCGCTTTTACATATTTAGTTTAACTAATGAAACATACACTGTTTGCAGATTGTAACCTTGCTTTTATTGACCTCTGGAAGAGAACCAGGAAACACACCCTCCAGAACCAGAAATTATGGATCAGAGTATAGAAGTTGGGTCTAGCCAAACTCCACAGTTACGTTTACCTTGCATTAAAGAAGTAATGATCAATGGGATTACTGTGAAGGTCAATTATTGCGATACACGCATGCTATATAGACCACCACACGTTCTCATTGTTGGATATGCGACAACTGTGTGGAACGATTTGATCATCACTGTCCATCGGTTAGCGAGTGTATTGGATTGGTTAGGAACATCATTCTTCTACTTTTAGCAAAGCACATATGGGTTTTTTTCCCTTTTGTTTTCCTTTTAATTGCAAATGGGTGTTTGGTATGTCGCGTCGCGATATCTGCTCAAGTTAAGTCGATGTTTCTGTGTCTGGCTGCCATCCTTCATTAACCAGTTCTGATTTCTTGTTGGATTTAGGATAAAGAATTTCATTTTTTAATGGTTTTCAGGAGAATTTACGATAATATGTCTATAATCTAAAGTTTCATCATATCAAAGACTGGGTTTGGCACTTAGCAGAGATGTAAAGTGCTGATGAGTTGAAAGTTTTCAATTTTCTCATGTATCCGATCAAGCATGTAGTATTATTTGATAGATATTATATGATTATAAAATGGTGTGATCCATTTTTTCCTGCACCAGACCCTGTACGCTCCACGTACCAGGTTGCAGCATTGTGACTTGATGCAAGGATAGAAATCGAGTGCATAGCCGCACTTTACTGCCTCTTTGACTTTATACGAAAAGGTAACAACATTATACATATGTAATCCTGCCCACTTTAAAAAGAGTTGTCTGGATACCATCATTCAAGGTTGATTTGTTGGAAAATGAATATTTGATGTTGTAAGGAAATGGACTCATCGCCGTTTTTTGAAATTAATATTTTTGATGTTTCCCTTCCTTTTCAATCATTCTTGTGGATAAGATTTGCTGATGCGGTCTCTAGGGACATAAACTGCCGCTGTAATGAAGACTCCTTCATCTGGAATGGGTCTATTACTACAACTTGAAGAGGTTAAACATGAGAGTGAGAATTTTTACCGATTTTTCGAAACTAAACCGGTATCGTTTTGACGCCCGGTGAAAGTTTCTGACTATTTGAATGCAGTTTGTCTGAAAGGAGAATAAACAACACTATTTGCCGCCGCCGCTTTGCGCGGATAACCCCACTAGTATATATATATAGAGAGAGAGAGTCAGGTTCAAAAAAGTACCTCTTGAAATCAAGTGCACCTGAAGGTACCAACCTTAAAAAACTTTTTTTAAAACTTTTTCTCAAATCCATGTTTAATTTAGTGTTATACGCATGATATATAAATTTCACATACATTCACATTTTCTGTGTCCTTAAAAATTATGTGAATGTTCAATGCATATTTATGTGAATGGTCATTTCACACCATGTGAATGGTGTGAATGACCATTCACATTATCTTTTTTTTATTTTTTTTACTATTTACAAGATTTATGAGGTTGCTTCTTTTAAATTTTTTTTTAATAATGTTGTCTCATACATGTCTATTCAAAAAAAATATATGTGAATGATCATTCACATTAAGGTACGCTGGAATCTTATAGTTACGCTAATGAACTGATTATATATATATATATATATATATATATATATATATATATATATATATATATATATATATATATATATATATATATATATATATATATATATATATATTAGGCACAAAAAGGCCTCAGTTAAACCATGTTGCATTCGTTGCAACAAAGGCAGTTTGTCCAAGCTATTCTGTCTGCTGAACAGGCTGGACACGAACTGTCTACGCTGCTCTATTCTGTTGAGCAACTTGGACAGTTTACATGTGTTCTGTTCTTTTGAACAGAACCTGTTCTTTGTGAACATGTTAAACACTTTATTGGAGTATGTTTCCAAGTCCTCATGTATTGTTTTTGACTACAAGATCAGTTCACAAGTCGAAGACAAAGTGGAAAACAGAACTGCACAGCCTGCCCACGCTGTTCTGTTACCTGAAGACAAACGGATATCTTAAAAGGGTGAAAGACCTTTTCTTATATCAAAATGGCATTAGCAAAAGAAGAAAGATGTAAAGTTGACATCCCTCTTTTGGTTAAAGCCCTATGCAACAGTGACAAAAAGGAAAAGACAAAGATTCTGCCATGTGAAGACAAAGATACTTTATCAGAACGTGCAGAAAGGTGTTTTGTCTTTTTGGAAAGACTTTCCACTATCTCATTTGTCCAATGAAGAAGCTTCACTGAGATTCTCATTTTGAGTATAAAAGGAAGCTTCTAAGGATTATGAGATATCAAGAGTGTGAAATCAGAAACGTGCATTGAAGTGTGTTATTCCATGCATGCAAGTCTGCTTATATAAAACAGTAGAGTGTCTAAGCTGTTCTTGTGTAAGCTGTCCATCTGAGTCTTGTAAAAACAGTGAGTGCATCTAAGTGAGCATAGTCATTGTTTCTAGTCTGACTGTGTCTTAGATTAGCTGAAAAACTGTTGTATCTGTCATCTCAGCTTGAACCTTTCTGCATTCAAGCTTGTTTGTAATTAACACCTGTTAATAATATATATACAAACATTGAGAAAAAGATTGTTAAGTTTTAAATAGCTGTATTCACCCCCCTACAACTTAGAACTATACACTTGGGAAACCTTTTGGGACCTACAACTGGTATCAAAGCAGATAGAGTGTGTGTCAACTCTAGATCTCTTATTCTCCCTACTTTTCCATGGACAACAGTGCTGCAAATTCCTCATCCTACTATGACAATGGGTCAATGGCCAAACCCCCAAAGTTCAATAATCAGAACTTCTCTGGTTGGAAGTGCAGAATGATGCTCTACTTAGAGAATCTGGATGTACAACTACCAGAGATAGTAATGGAAGGTCCCTATGTGCCAACCTCTGTTACTACCATAACTCCTGCTGTTGAAGGAGCTGCCCCTGAAATCAGAACCTTTGAGAAGGCTAAAGCTCAATGGTCTGATGAAGACAAAAGACTGGTTGCTCTGGATGCAAAAGCCAGGAATAACCTGGTTATCTCTCTGCCTGATGATGTGTTCAAACAGGTTGAGAAGATGAAGACTGCAAAGGAGATGTGGGATACTTTGTGTACCGTCTATGATGGACCCACAATCACACTGGACAACAGAATTAACAATCTTGTTAGACAATATGAACTCTACTTTTCAAACCAAAGGAGACACTCACAGAAACCTACACCAGGTATACTGCTCTTGATAATGATCTCAAAGCTGTTGGGATCACAAAGGACAGCCTGACCCTGGTGAACAAGTTCTTGTACATCTTGCCTGAAGAGTGGAACTACTTTTCTACCATCTTGAGAAATTCAGGTACCATCAAAGGTATGGATCTTGTAAACTTATATGGATCCTTACTATATGATGAGCAGTCAAAGCAGTAGAAGAGAAATGCCTTGGAAATATCCAAGAGAGGTGTTGCCTTAGTGGCCAGCGTGAGACAACCTGTTGGGCAAGTATGTGATGTGTTCACACAACCCGATCAACAGGCTGATGATGAAAGAGAGGAAATGTCTGATGAGGAAGACAATGCAGATCTCGCTGAGCTTGATGATGAGCAGATGATAGCAATGCTTGTCAAAAGGTTCAACAAGAAGAGGTTTGGAAGAAATATGATGCAGGGGAACTCAAATGCTGTCAAGAAGAAGGCATTTGATAAATTTAAAGCTGAGTGCTTCAAATGTGGCAAAACTGGCCATATAGCTGCTGACTGTGTGTCAAAAGCTGTTAGACAGTCTTCCAAACCATACAAGACTAACAGGGATGATGACTATAGGGTTAAGTACCTTATGGCCATGACTAAGCTGAAAAAGTTGGAAAACTCAGTGGCTTCCAACAAGCAAAAGGGACTGATGGCAGAGACATGTGACTGGGAGGAGTCTGATTCATCCTCACATGAAGAAGACAACAATTGTCTGATAGCCAATGCTGATGTCCCATCATCTAGCAATTTCAAACAGGACTTGGCTGAAGCTGAAGCCTTCAGCAGCTTGTAGAACTGGAACCCTACAATGATGTACAAGGTACAAAATTTTATGGCTTACAGTTCTGATGAAAAAGTACAAATGTTTGAATATATGCTAGTTGATTTAAAAGCTGCTGTTGAGAAGCATAATATTTTACTATCTGAAATCTCTAAGCTTAAAACTGATCTTGAAATTAAAACTAGTAAACTGGACAGTTTCCATAAGTTGGAAACTGAGCTTGATGAACTAAAACACATCAACTCTATTTTACTAGAAGAAAAGATAGAAACAGATGTAAAACATGCAAAGCTTTAAAAGATAGTTGACTCTTGGTGCCAATCTGCACAAAAAGTCAGCCATTACATCAGTCAGCAGATCCATGCACAAATTCAAGCCTATCTTGGAGGGGATCTTGACAAAGCAGCTTCTATTGTTGAGATTAATAATCTGAAAGATGACTTATCCACTCTTGGTGAGCTTCCCGGTACTTTCATCTAGAAAGTTAATGGAAAGCTGGTCTCAACAAACAGGTTTGTCAGGCCTCAAAATACTGACAGCTTGTGTGAAAAAGGCCCAAAGGCTGATGATGGAATGTGTTCTCCATCAACTCAGCCTGCTAAGTGCTATGCTGATTCACACAAGAAAAAGAAAGGAAAACATACTCAAACCTCAGCTGTGGACACTAAACCTGTTGACAAAACAGGCTTTGGGTTCAAAGCTGATGGTAAGAGACATGTTAATCCTTTTGATGCTAAACATTTTGAAAATAAGTTTTCAAAAGCTAAGCAGCCTGCTTTCAACAAGGGTAAGTCTCATGTTGAAAGCAAATCTGCTGTGGTTTCAAATAAGTTTTCAAATCATAGTGGAAAACTGGTTATAAATGAAAATAAGTCTTTCAAAACCAGAAACAGTGACTATGCTGATAGGCAGCATCAATCACATCTCAGTAAGGGCAAAGGCAAAGTCATTGCTCAGCCTGAGAAATCTGGGAATAAATTTCCCAAACCTGTGGAAGGTCAAAAACCAATCAAGCTTTCTGTTCTTGACATCTGTCCTCCCAAAAAGAGGAAAGAAGAAACAGGCAAAGCTATTGCTATTTTGCCATCCACACAAGCTGTTGATTCATCGAAAAATAGTAATAAGTTTACTAAACCTGCTGATAAAATCAACAGAAATAATCCGGAATGTGTTTCTGAAAGCTCTTCTTCCAAAAAGGCTAAAAAGAGAAAATGCTATAAATGTGGAAAGAAAACACACATGGCCAAAGACTGTCCTGAAACTGAGGACATGAGGCATGTTGGCTCTGCTAGTTCCATCATTGCTAAAACAAGCAGTGTTGGAAGTAACTTAGTCAATGAGAGTGGTATCCAAACTGATACCATTCAAATAGGAAATATTAATGTGGATATCACTAGTCCATCAACACATGTTGATGAAGTAGGAGAACTCATCACTGTGATGAGTTCCCCTAAAAGTAACTAATATTTTCCTATGACATTCTGCAGGACAAACAACCATCCCAGGTTTGGTACTTGGACAGTGGCTGCTCAGGGCACATGACAGGTTGCAAGGACCTGCTGAATGATCTCAGGCCTGAAAAAGGGCCAAAAGTCACTTTTGGTGACAATGTACAAGGATCCACAGAGGGATATGGAATTCTTAAAGCTGGTGCTGCAGTGTTCAAAAGAGTAGCCTATGTGGTTGGGTTGAAACATAACCTTGTTAGCATAAGTCAACTGTGTGATGCTGGCTACAAGAGCACCTAGGTTACATATTGGATTCCCAAGGCAAAGTTGTGATGTGTGCTCAACAGAAGAAAGGTGTATATGTTGTGGATTTGAAATCTGCTAATCCCACAACTGAAACCTGCTTTCTCACAAGAACCAATGCAGACCTGAACTGGTTATGGCACAAAAGGCTGTCACACCTGAACTTCAAGAATATCAACAAACTCTGTAAGAGAGAGTTGGTAACAGGTTTGCCTTCTATGACCTTTGTTAAGGATAGACTCTGCACAACTTGTGAGAAAGGCAAGCAGAGAAAATCATTTTTTAAATCGAAGCATAATTTTTCTATTGATACTCCTCTCTTCTAAATCCACATGGACTTGTTTAGACCAGTCAATGTCCCGAGTCTAGGAGGATGAAGATACACTCTAGTAATGGTTGATGAGTTCTCTAGGTTCACATGGGTAATCTTCTTAAAGAGCAAAGGAGAGGCTGCTAGAGAAATCATTGGATTTGTGAATAAGATGGAAATGTCGAACTATGCTCAAGTGAAGCAGCTTAGAAGTGATCATGGTACTGAGTTCAAAAACAGTGTTCTTGAGGACTCCACAACAAAATGGAGTTGCTGAAAGGAGAAACAGATTCCTCATTGAAGCTACTAGAACCATGTTGTGTGCATCTGGTTTACCTTCATCATTCTGGGCTGAAGCTGTTAACACTGCCTGCTTCACCCAAAACAGATCCTTAGTGGTGAAAAGGTTCAACAAAACTCCCTATGAGCTACTCAAAGGGAGGAGGCCAAATATTAGCTACTTCCATGTGTTTGGATGTCCCTGCTTCATTCTAAATCAAAGGGATCAACTGGCAAAGTTTGACCCAAAAGCTGATGAAGCTGTGTTTGTTGGATACTCTGCTATCTCCAAAGCCTACAGAATGTACAACAACAAAAGAAAGGTGATAGATGAATCTATCAATGTCACCTTTGAAGAGTCCAGGAATGCCTCAACCAAAGCTGTTCCTGAATCAGTTTCAGGAGAATTCAACTTTGATGATCTCATGCATTCAAACAGTGAAGAGGACTCAAAAGCTTCCACTACACCCAGAGTGGAACTTGTTAACCATGATGGGCATGATGATGATTATGTTGATACACCCTGTGTGAATAAGTGTACTGAGTTAATTACAACTTCATGTCCTGAACCAATCAATGCTGATTTTCCTGGATCCTCTGCTGATGTCTTCAACAATGGACAGTCATGCTCAACAAGTGAACAGGCTCAAGATATCAGTATGTTTGAAAATCTTGAGAGCTGTTCAACAGGACCTGTTGAAGAAGCAAACAACTCAGGAGAATCCTCATTGAGAAATGATCCTAAGTGGATCAGGTGTAACCCCAATGATAAAATAATCGATGACATCAACAAAGGGGTACAAACAAGATGGGACAGCTTAGGGAAATTTTGTATGTTCTCTAGCTTTGTGTCCCTAATGGAGCCAAAGAAAGTGGAAGAAGAACTTAAAGATGCCAATTGGATCACTTCCATGCAAGAGGAACTCAATCAGTTTGAGAGAAACAAGGTATGGAAGCTGGTCCCTGCCCCTAAAGGTAAAACTATAATTGGCACCAAATGGGTTTACAGGAACAAGATGGATGAGCAAGGTCATGTCATTAGAAATAAGGCAAGACTAGTTGCTCAGGGCTACAAACAGGAGGAAGGCATTGACTACGATGAAACATTTGCTCCTGTGGCCATGCTAGAGGTAATTCGTTTGTTTCTAGCCTATGCTGCTCATAAGAGCATGAAGGTATTTCAAATTGATGTGAATAGTGCATTTTTGAATGGAAAGCTGCAAGAGGAAGTTTATGTCAAGCAGCCTCCAGGTTTTGAAAATGAACATCATCCAGGTTTTGTCTATAAGTTGGACAAAGCCCTCTATGGTCTAAAACAAGCCCCTAGAGCCTGGTATGCCACTCTTACTGATTTCCTTATGAGCAATGGGTATTCCAGAGGTAAAGTGGATACCACACTGTTCATAAAGAAGGTGAAGTCTGATATTATGCTTGTTCAAATATATGTGGATGACATAATATTTGGTTCTACTAATGAGCAATTATGCAAGAATTTTTCATTACTCATGAAATCAAAATATGAAATGAGTATGATGGGAGAACTTACTTTCTTTTTGGGATTACAAGTTAAACAAACCCCAAATGGAATTTTCATAAATCAAAGATAGTATACATTAGATCTATTGAAAAAGTTTAAATTTGATAAAAGTTCTCCTATTAAAACCCCAATGGCAACCAATGTAAAATTGGATGCAGATGCCAGTGGCAAAGCTGTCTCAGTAACAGCTTACAGAGGCATGATTGGGAGCTTGCTGTACTTAACTGCTAGTAGACCTGATATTATGTTTTCTACTTGTTTATGTGCTAGGTTCCAAGCTGATCCAAAGGAATCACATCTAGCTGCTGTGAAAAGAATCTTCAGATACCATAAGGGTACACTAGGTTTGGGTCTTTGGTATCCCAAAGACTCAACCCTTGAACTAACAGGTTATTCAGATTCTGATTTTGCAGGATGCAGGCTAGACAGGAAAAGCACAACAGGTGGATGTCAACTCCTTGGTGGTAAGTTGATAAGTTGGTGTAGCAAGAAGCAGAATTCAGTTTCTACTTCTACTGCTGAGGCTGAGTACATTGCTGCTGGAAGCTGCTGTGGGCAGATTCTGTGGATGCAGCATCAGCTTGAAGACTATGGACTTGTATATAGGAAAACTCCTATTCTGTGTGACAATACAAGTGTCATAGCTATCTCCAACAATCCAGTATTTCACTCTAGAACAAAGCATATAGAGGTCAGACATCACTTCATCAGGGATCACATCCAAAAAGGTAATGTGGAGGTAAGTTTTATTTCCACAGATGAACAGCTTGCAGACATTTTCACCAAACCTCTTAATGAAAACAGATTTAATTATCTGGTAAGCAAGCTGGGCATGTTAAACAAAAGTGACTTAGTGTCCAAAGTGTTCTAAGACATTATATGTCAAACACTGCTCAAGTTTCGCAGAACAGCTTAGACAGAACAGGCTATGCATGTTCTATACTTAGCCGTTTTCTGCAAAACTTGAACAGCTTGAGCATATACCAGGTTTGACAATAACAACTTATATGTCAAGACTGATCTGATGATCAAACCTCCACCCTACTCACTCTTTCAATCTGTCATACAAGACATTGTCTTATAACCTGATCAGCTATTGAACACAACCTGTTGTTACATAGCTGAACAGGTTGAAGGAACAGCCTAAAGAGTGAACAGCTTGTGGTGACCCTGCTCATCACAGGTTTGACCATCAGCTTAGACCATCACTTTTAATTACCTTTCTTCACAATTAAGTTATTTAATTTTTGTTTTTATTTAACTTAATTACTGCGGATAATGTGTATTTACGTGTGTTAGTGAATAAAAAGGGCTCAAGTGGTCTGACAAACGGTCTGACATGGACAACCGTTCCGTTTTCCGTTAACGACCATTTCAAATCAACCCCCAAAATGTTTCTCTCTCATACCCACTCACATTCAAATCCTATAAATACCCCCTACTGTTTCATCTTCGTCTTCCTCACTACTTCCATAACCTCCTAAGAACCCTAAAACCTTCGACTAAGTGTCCTGTGCTTCTACTACTCTCACTACTTCCCAAATGGCTCACCGTAACAACCCCTTTCTACCAGTGTTTGTTGGTGCTGATGTTCAAAAACATCCATCAGTCACCACAATGCTAACCCTGAAACCTAGCAACTACCTTGCTAACCTAACCATCCCCAAAAATTATGTGGGAAAAGGCTACGATGAAGTTTCTGAAAGTTCATCCGTTGAACTATGTCATGACTGCCTCTCCTGGTGTCCTGTACTAGGAGATGGTATATGAGTTCTGGTACACCTGTGCCTACGACCCAGATACCAAAGTCATCAAGGGCACCATACTCAATGGGACTCAGACCATTGCGATCAACATGCGTCTGATTAGGGAAGTTCTTCGTCTCCCTGTGGCTGAAACATATGATCAGCCTCAGGCCGAAGATGAACAAATGAAGAATCTGCTGCACTTCTGTGGTGTAGCAGAACCAAAGGTTGGAGCAACGCTGTTCACGAAGGATTTGTCTCCTACCTACAGCTTTCTGTTTGCCTCAGTGGTCATGTGCTTCAGCAGTAAGGTTGGTTCCTTTGACCAACTAAGCCGTGATGAGATTCTTATAGTCCTACAACTTGTGGATGGGACTACAATCAACATGGCCAGATGGATTTTCATGAATTTGAGGAATCTGGTGCAGCAGGAGACACGTCCAGCTGCTGTTCGTTATCCCAGATTTCTGAGCCTCATTTTCAACTATGTTTGTGGTGACCATTTGTACAACTCTCAGCCTTTACTTAGTACTGCTGTTTTTCTAGTTATGGGAAATAGAGTTTTCTACACTCCAGTTCTCCCAAATGAGCCTCCCCTCTCTACTCCAATGAGGAGGCTGCTAGGATTGGTGGAAGGACCCTCTGCTCTGAGGGTGGATCCAGAAGCTGCTCCTGCTAGAAAATCCAAATCCAGGGTCAAGTTTATTAAAAGGACCCTAGAAACGATTGAAGCTGGGCCTGTCCACAAGAAGGCCAAAACAGCTAAGTCGAAGTCTGCACCCTTAGCCTCTGTGGCTGAGGGGGAGCAGGCTTCTCACCCTGGTTCATTTGTTGGACCTGAAGCCTTTGTGGCTGGTGCCTCTGTGGAACCTGAGACTATGGAACAGACCAACCCACCTGTTTCTGCCCCAGTCTCTAAACCTGTCCAATCTGAACCTCACACCTCTCCACAATCACCCACCTCATCTCTCAAATCCTACCAAAGAAAATCCCTTGCCAAAAAGAAACCAAAAACCAAAACAGCCCAAACTAGCCCCTCTGTTCCCTCTCAACAGGGTTCAGTTGAAAAAGAAGCTACCCTGGCTGTCTCTCATATTTTGGGAGAAGGTTCAGCACAATTGGAGCCTGCTTCACTCCACCCTGTGTCAACCCCAAGTCAGCCTAGACCCTCTGGTTCCTCCCAACAGGAGCCAGTTGTACATATAGAGACAGCCACATCAACTATTCCAGCCTCCTAACAGGCTGTGAATATTGAAAGACAAGAGTTCTCTCCACTCCATACTGAGTCCACACTGTCTCCACCTCATACTTCTCTACACCCTGAGTCTGCACGAGGTGGCCACACTGCTGGCTTAGACCAACCAGCAGCTCAGCCTCAAATCTCTGTTCCTCATGATGCAACTGTTCTACACCAAAAAGCTGTTGAAGGAGCAACCACTCAAGCTGATGACCCTCAGGGAACAGAACATCCCTTTGGTGAGGCTGCTTCCATATTGCAAACTCCATCAGCAGGTTTCACCACTGCTGATGCTGAAATGCAACTCTCATCTCCCCATGATGAGGTATCTTTAAACCAAGGTACTGCAAAGGGAACCACCACTGGCCTTAATGAAAGGTGCTGCAAAACAAGCAGTGTCTGAAAGGCTACCATCCTCTACCTACTCTCCTGATGATGCAGCTACAGCCACTGCTGAAGGACCCATTGATCCCTCCAAGCTGGGCCACATTACTTTTGCCCAGGCTCTGGAGCTTCTTTCCAAAGTACCCTCTCCTTCTCCCTCACATCCCCATACACCAGCCTCATCCTCTTCATCTCCATCTACCCACTCCAAACAATCCACCCATACACCTCCATCCTCTAAAGACCTGCCTTGGAAGGATCAGCTTTCCCTGCTGACCACCAAAGTTGGTTCCTTAGAAAATTTTATGTCTTCTCTACCCTCTCTCATTTCAGACTCTATGTCTGAACAGCTAAAGGGATTCTTCGATGTGTTCAAGAATTCCTTTCCATCCACTCCTCAAACTGACACCTCCTCTCAGCTGCTTGCACTCACTGCACAGCTGCAAAGTGTCTCCACTTCCCTCTCCTCAATTCTTTCACACCAACATCTGTGTCCTCTATGACAGCCTTCTCCCAACAACTGTCCATTCTCCTCACCGCTTGCAATACTACACTTCCTACCACCTTGGCCAGCCTAAACACTCTCATCGTTTCTCTATCAAATTCTGTGTCAGCAAACCTTGCTGATGTGCAGGACTCTCTTGAGTTACATCTTGCACAGCTTCAAAGTTTGCTATTCACAGCCTCTGATAAAGAAAATATTCTTAAGCTGACCTCTCTTGCTGATTCCCAATCCTCTTCTCTTCAAACCTGTCTTTCCCAAATTGCAGAGATGAAGGATAACCTGGCCTTCTTAGTGCATAGCCTGGTTGGTTCCAAGCATGCTGCCAAAACTGCTCCAAAGCCTGCTAAATTTGTTTATTCAGGCAGACCAGTTGTTGAAGATGCTGGTCCATCTCCTTCAAAGGGGGAGAAGTTGTCTGCCTCTAAGACCAAGTCTAAGGGGGAGAAAACTTCTTCTCCTAAGGAGACATCAGCTCTTACTGGTCAAACGGCAGGTGCATCTGGAACAGGTACAGGTCCAGCTTAGGGTGCTTCTCATCTACCTGAAGCTGCTCAGCCTACTCAGGCTGAATCTCCAAACCCTGCACAGTCTAAGGGGGAGGAATTCATTTCTGAGGACAGGCCAAGCAGCAGAAGGAGGCACCTCATTCTGGAGGAAGAAGAAGAAGAAGACACTCCTGAAGCTATTACTACTACAACAGCTAAAGGAAAAGAAAAAGCAGTGGTTGATCCTGACCACCAGAAAGCAGCTGAGCTAAAATTTGACAAAGCCAGGGCCAAAGAAATGGGTGTTCCCCTTGAAAAATACTATGGGCTCAGAGATGAACAGCTTAAAGCCCTGGAAATACTTAGAAAAGAAGAAGAATCTGCCAAAGCTGCCATATCTCTTGCATTTAAAGAGGCAAGCAAAACCAAAATGTCTTCTTTGGATGTACAGAGAAAACTGCTGGAAGCTGCTAGAGAATCAGCTGGTGAGAAGGAAAGTGTACAGGAAAAGGGTGTTCTGGTCTCTGTGACCATACCAAAGCAAGCATCCTCTGTAAGAGCCCAGTTCCACTTTGACAACTTGGCAAGGAAAACGTTTCATGATGTTGCTGATAGAAGGCTTGCCAAGGAAGCAATTGTCAAAGCTGTCCCCACATCAAGAAAAGGCAAACAGTGGAAATTGCAAATAACCATAATGGGTGCAACAGGCCCAGAACTAGAAACTTATGGCTACACTGATGTTGCACAGATGGGGTACAGGGAATGGGTTGAGCTGGCAGTTGCCCTGAGCCAGTCTAAGTCTGAAACGGCTAAGACTATCAGGGCATATGTTAAGAAGCTGATTGAGAGAGTGAAAGATCTTGGCCTGATCTCAAAAGAATTAAGTGAGGGTGTCTCTGTGACTTACCCTAAGATAAAGGCCAGGAGGACCAAAAAGGATTCTGAGCTGGAGGAACTCCTCATCTTAATTGAACAAGATGATTATGCTGTTGAGATGAAAGGAATTGACTACAGCCTGCCCAGTGGAGTAGAGTTTGAAGAAGGCAAAATTATTGAAGAACCTGAGTTGGGGGCATTTTTTGTAGATCCCTTAACACAGAAAAAGTGCTTTTAAAGAGCATCAGATCTCTACAAGGTGGATCTGAGACAGCTTGCAGCCTTCACACTTGCAACTTCATTCAAGCAATCAAGCAGGTGGAGAGCAGCCATTTGGGACCAGCTTAGAGGTTTTTATGAGAGAGGTGAACTTCAAGATCCCAAGTTTATGATCCTCAGAGTTGAAATTCAAGATCTGGAGGAGACAAGGGAAGAACTTGAAAAAATGTTTGAAGGACCACCACCATTGGAGTGAATTCCACCTACCATCTAGGTAGGTGAAGAATGGAAGTTATCCATCTGTTGGACAGGCTTGCCATTATCTGATCCCAACATCAACAATCCAAGTTGTTGAACTCTCTTGTACATTAGTTGTACTTTGTTACATATGTTGTAACTTTTCTTATTTACATTAGTTGTAATATACATTAGTACATTAGTTATACTCTTGTAAAAACATGTGTTGTTTTCTGTAATCAAAATCAGTATGTATATAAAGTGATCTTTTAGTGTACCCTGATTTTGTAATTATATTTCAGCAAATGTACTGTAAAAATACATAGTGATTATTGATTAAATCAGCTCAGACTAATTATTGCAAATAGGGGTAGATTGTTAGGCACAAAAAGGCCTCAGTCAAACCTGCTCTACATCTGAGGGGGAGATTTTTAATCAAACATGTTGATGCACTTGAAGGTATAATTTAAGGCTTGTTTATGCCTTATTGAAACCTGAAAAGTGATTTGCAATATCAGCTCAAAGCTGTTTACCACGTTTCATTCGTTGCAACAAAGGCAGTTTGTCCAAGCTGTTCTGTCTGCTGAACAGGCTGGACACAAAGTGTCTACACTGCTCTATTCTGTTGAGCAACTTGGACAGTTTACAAGTGTTCTGTTCTTTGTGAACAGAACCTGTTCTTTGTCAACAGGTTAAACACTTTATTGGAATATGTTTCCAAGTCCTCATGTATTGTTTTTGACTACAAGATCATTTTACAAGTCGAAGACAAAGTGGAAAACAGAACTGCACAGCCTGCCCACGCTTTTCTGTTACATGAAGACAAATGTATATCTGAAAAGGGTGACAGACCTTTTCTTATGTCAAAATGGCATTAGCAAAAGAAGAAAGATGCAAAGTTGACATTCCTCTTTTGGTTAAAGCCTTATGCAACAGTGACAAAAAGGAAAAGACAAAGATTCTGCCATGTGAAGACAAAGATACTTTATAAGAACGTGCAGAAAGGTGTTTTGTCTTTTTGGAAAGGCTTTCCAGTATCTCATTTTTCCAATGAAGAAGCTTCACTGAGATTCTCCTTTTGAGTATAAAAGGAGGCTTCTAAGGATTATGAGATATCAAGAGTGTGAAATCAGAACGTGCAATGAAGTGTGTTATTCCACGCATGCAAGTCTGGTTATATAAAATAGTAGAGTGTGTCTAAGCTGTTCTTGTGTAAGTTGTCCATCTGAGTCTTGTAAAAACAGTGAGTGCATCTAAGTGAGCATAGTCATTGTTTCTAGTCTGAGTGTGTCTTAGATTAGCTGAACAACTGATGTATCTGTCATCTCAGCTTGAACCTTTCCGCATTCAAGCTTGTTTGTAATTAACACTTTTTAATAATATGTATACAAACATTGAGAAAAAGATTGTTAAGTTTTAAATAGTTGTATTCACACCCCCCCCTCCCCCTCTACAGCTTAGAACTATACACATGGGAAACCTTTTGGGACCTACATATATATATATATATATATATATATATATATATATATATATATATATATATATATATATATATATATATATATATATATATATACATACATACATATGTATGTATATATATACATACATATATATACATACATATGTATGTATGTATATATATACACATATGTATGTATGTATATATATACATACATATGTATGTATGTATATATATATATACATATGTATGTATGTATATATATATATATGTATGTATATATATTTATACATATCTATGTATGTATATATATATATATATATGTATGTATATATATACATATATATATATATATATATATATATATATATATATAAATTCAGGCTCATCAGCGTACCTATAAGATTCCAGCGTATCCTAATGTGAATGATCATTCAAATATTTTTTTTTGAATAGACGTGTATAAGACAACATTATATGACTTTTTTTCATAAGAAACAATATCATAAATCTTTTGAATGGTAAAAAAAGATCATGTGAATGGTCATTCACACCATTCACATGGTGAGAAATGACCATTCACATGGATGACCATTCACATAAATATGCATTGAACATTGACATAATTTTTAAGGACACAGAAAGGGTGAACGTATGTGAAATTCATATATCATGCGTATAACATTAAATTAAACATATTATGAGACAAAAATTTAAAATTTTTTTTTTTAAAGGTTGGTACCTTCGGGTGCACTTGATTTCGAAAGGTATCTTTTTGAACCTGAATCTATATATATAAGTATATATATATATATATATATATATATATATATATATATATATATATATATATATATATATATATATATATATATATATATATATATATATATATATATAAAATATACTACTAATAAAGCATTTAGCTTTTTACTATTTATAATGCATAAAGTACAACTTAATATAGCACATTCTTGAATTTTAAGACTTACAAGTAATAAAAGCATGATGTACAACCATGTGTTGCAGAACATAAAAAACGGATTTTGCTTTTAAATTTTGAATTCTTGGGACTGGTATCCTTGGAAAGGTAAATGGCTTTTCTTCTCCCCATCTGTTGACAGAACTCTCCTTTCTACTTGATAATCGCCTTCCAGCCACCGCCTCCCTCCGACAGCCACCGCCTCCACCGTCTGCCACCCTGCCGCCTGCCTTCACATAGCAGGCCGAGTTCCCAACACCACCCAACAGCTGCGCCATGGCCCCCATCGCCAATCACCAACACCCCACCAGCCACCCTTCTACCGCCACGCAACACTCCTTCTCCAAAGCTGCCATTTCTTCTCCTCCTTCTCAGGAGGTTTATTAAAGAAGAAAGAGAGAGAGAGAGCCTCTGGTCTTGGCTTTTACATGGCTAAAATGATGCTGCCATTTCTTCTCCTCCTTTCGGTCACTCTTCGATTTCATTCCTTATACATAAATTAAGTTCGATTCTCTATTCTTTGCTCGAATGGATTTGATACTCTATTACGCTTGCATATTGTTGCAGGTGAGATTCGATTCTCTATTCTTTGCTCGAATGGATTATTAAGACAGGGCTAAGCGGAAAGGTGAAAAGACTCTTGAGGTTGTATGGTAGGGATCCCAAGTCTCTTGGTTCATCATCGCAGGTGCGTGTCGACAAACATAGTGTTCTGTTAAAAAAACCTTTGGCCTTACCACTCTTTCTCCATGGCGACTTGCAGTTATTTACTGGTATATTTCCCAGACATTATGATCCACGTGATGGTTTCACATTTGAAATAAATGATGTATTTCCTCCTATTTAGGTAAAGACATAGAACCCAGATTTTGAGATATTTGATTTCCAGGTATGGTTCTTTTGTTTTGTTTGGTTACTAATTCTGTTTTGAAGGATGATGTTGACCTCTTTGACTACAATGTTCAAGAGAGGGTAAACGATTTTGTAGCTGCGCCATGGCTCGAGTATGTAACTACATATTTGTTACATCTATCAACTTTTAGATGTGCCCAAACCACTTATTTTTTGTTATTAGTAGTTTTATACAGTAATATAACATATAATACGGTGTTCCTAATTCAATATGATCCCATGTGCATTTCCCCATTAATTTCAACCTAAACTGAAATGAATAGACTTGCTTGTGTCATTTCATTCAACAAAAGCAATGTGTGTTTAACCCCACACCCATCTCTTTATTTCTACTCTCCTAATAATGTTTCTATTTCTGTTGAAAGCTAATGTAACAAGGACTAACCATATAATGTCGGCAATGTGAACTAATTTCCGGTATCAATATGCATTGTCATGGTGCAGGCAAGATGGTCAAATTTATTCATTATATTAATCTGGTATTTGCCTTCACATGTGTTTTGGCAGGCCCTTCAGTCTAAACCTGATTATGCTATGGCTTTTGGTGATCTGAATTCTATTTTGTGCCTTCCTACTATATACCTAAAAAATATAGTTTGATTGCAAATGTTTTAAAACAGTGAGATACTGAGTTATACCTTGAATAGTAATGAACCATCTTCATGGTTACACTTAGCCTTAGGGGTGTGCAAAACATAGATTGTGAAACTGAACCAGTACCAAACGGTCTGGTTCTTGGTTCCAGTCTGGTTTGACATTCTTCTCTTTAGAAGTTGGGGAAAAAAGGGGGGAACGTACAGGAAATAGTATGCATATTGATTGGTAGTTTTCAGGCCAAATAGTATATTGTTAGACCATACCTAAAAGGGCAATGATAACATTCTACGATGTCACTTTGGTTCCAATCTGCTTTGTCATGTGTAATTTAATTCATTATGCTCTTAAAGAAATTATTCAGATGAAAGGGAATTTGAGGTCAATAGAGTATTAAAGTGACCCACCAAGTTCATATAAAATCTAAATAACTTTTAAATACCTTCTCTCAAGTTATTACAGTCGTAGTGCAATCAAATTTATTTTAACATCAATCAGGGAATCTAGCTTATGAACAAGGTAACTTGGAGATGGCCATTAATCACTATAAACAGGCAATTGCTCGTGATACTGGATTTTTGGAGGCATATCACAATCTCGTGAGTTTATTTTCTGATTTCCAACTCAACACAAATGGTTCTTCTCTCACCTCTCACTCAAAGAGACACGAGGAATATATAATTTGAATTAAGGATCTGATTTGAATTATCAAATTTTTAGTTTTCCACATTTTGATTCCTATTTATTGCGAAGTATGTGTTTTTATTATCTATGGCAAAGTTATCCCTTTTGTTCGAGATAATTTTTTGCACTCACTTCAATATTTATCTCTATTATTACACTCCCATTATCGGACTTGGATAAGCCTCCAGGCACCAATTTATCAGTATCTTTTTCTTCTCTTGATCTTGAATTATTTTGGTTTCTTCATTTGGAACTTAAGCATATAATTATTTTCTGTTATATTTTTGGAACTTAAGCATATAATTATATGATTATATATATAAATACTAGTTATTAACCCACGTATTACGTGGATATTTTATGAATAAATGTTTACTAAAAATCTACATAAAACCTCAAATACATACAAAAATGTTTATTTTTTTCTAAAAAATACGAGAATAGTATTATCTTTTGTTATTAAGGATAATTAAAAATTTTCTATTTTTAAATATGTATGAATAGTATTTATCGTGTAACATCTTTTTAAAACTTTTTATTTTTAGATTTCTATGTATAAGTAAAAATCTAAAACTTTGCTTTTTTACATAGAATACAATTTAAAAAATTTTAAGATTAAAAAAATATAAAACAACTCATTTTCAATGGAAAAACTAAATTAGGTTGTATAAATGGAAAAACTAAATTAGGCAAATTAGGCGGGAAAATGAGATTTTGTTTTATTAAGAGAATGACAAGTGGCGAAAACCATTTTGCTTTATTAATATATATAGATTGTAGGATGCTATAGAAAAATTCATAGCAATTCAAGAAGAAATGGGATGATCAATGGATTTTCAAGGTTTTGCTTCTGAGCTTAAGGTTAGGGATGGACTGTTTTTCATTCATTTTCATATGATAAAAAAAGAAAAGAAATGAGTCTCACAGTTTTCTTAAAAGGCATTGGCTTTTGTTGTTCTTGGTGTCTTCTCATTTGCCGTTTATATGCATTAACAAGTTGTACCTTTTACTCATGACATCAACTTAAAGTTTTGATTTTGTTTTCTGCGCATCTCTTCCCATCATGCATAGTCTATTGAAATAAATGGTATGCATTAATAACTTGCGTTTTGGTGATTTCTTGAAGCAGAATGAGAAACTAAAGGCAGTTTTGAATGAGGAAACAAGAAGGGAGTTAGTGTTGATGCATAATTATGAATCAAAGATGAAGGCAATAATGGAGGCAAAAGATGAAGTTTTGAACACAACAACAAACAGAACAAGAGAGCTTTAAAACTGTTTGTTAATGGCAGAAAAAGAATCCAAAGTTTGGGAGAAAAAAGCCATTGAGAATGAAGCCATGATGACAGACCTTAACGGTAAATTACTCGACATAAAACAACCACTTGAATCTTTCTAAATCTTTCAGTGAATCTTCAAATCAGGTGATGTGAATCCTTCATTTAAGTTTGATTTTCTTCTCTAAATCCAGTTTTCTGATTACTCGATCTGTTTTCGTGTTATTTTATTTTTCAGTTTCTGTTTTTAAGATTTGTGTTTCATGTGTATGTAGATCGATGTTCATGTGTTGGTTTTATGAATGATTACCTGTTATTTGGATTGCAACAGCTCTTATAGCCTTTTTCTTCTGGTTCAATCACAACAGCCTCTATAGGCCTTTAATTTCTGCCTCTGTCCTTCTTTATTGATCGAGTACACAACATAGAAAATCTCCCTTGTCTGATTATTTTCCAAAAAACAGGGACCAATAATTTCTTTCTTCTTGTTCTTCCTCTGCAATTTTCGAATTCAATCACCCATCTTCGCTTCGAATTTCATAGATTGCAGAAGGGCTTTTCTTGTTTTTAATCGAAATCATCAACCCTCTACAGTCCATCATTATCTGTTTAAACAACACAACATGCAACAACCTTTTCAATTTTTCTTCTTTAATATTTGAATTTTGGGTTACTACCCTACAAGGGCTTCGACTTTCTACCTTTATTTTTTTTCGATTAATAAGGCCCTACAATGGCTGTTAACTTCCTAATCGATCAGATGATATCCCTCTTCTTTCATTTTTCTAATCGATCATGATAACAGGTCTGCGATTACTTTTTTATGTTGCTTCCTATGCAACAAACTTTGCAATCTTCTTATTCTGGTTGCACATAGTCTGTTCGTGACAGGTGTTCATCTGGGATCTTTTTCTTTATGTTTTTTTACCACAAACAAGCACACCGCACACCTAAACTCAAACTATATGTATAATGGAAGTTGACGCTGCTATTAGAAAGGAAGACCAGTGACTCAGCTTTATGCTGAGTTACAGACCCAACAGCGCAACAATACATTGATGCAAAGGGTGTGTTTATCACTTAAAAACAGAAAGAAAGATCAACAGCTGCAACAATACATTGATCAATTAAGCATTTATACTGCATTTATCTTTCATGAAATTGCATTAAAATATAAGGTTTGTGCAGTGGGTGTCCTGGTTGAATTAAAACAGGAAGAAAGATTATCAGTCCATGTAATATATATTTTGTGCAGTGTGTGTATGTGGACTGCATGTATACAAGCATGTGGTGTGTGTGTTTTAAAGTAAGTAGCAGTAACAACAGAGTATATATATATATACACACACACACACACACACACACAAACACACACACACACACACACACATCTGTGTGTGTGTGTGATCAGTGTATATGTATGTTGATGGCTTTCTCATCTTAGTAGTACCTAATAAGAGTAGTTGATGGCTTTCTCATCTTAATCTAAGAAGAGAAATGTTGACAGGTGACATTGAATTGATTTAAATATTAATCTTTCCAATGTTCTATGTATAAGAATTGGGGTTCTAACTTGATAAATAATGATCATGAAGGTCTAATAAATATGCCTGTTCATGTAGTGGTGTAAGACCTTTTGGTGTTTCACTTTTTGTTGCTGGATTTGATGATAAGGGTCCTCAACTATATCAGGTATGTTACCCAATTTAGTTTTTCATAAGTTCGTTAGAACTATTGTTTCTTTGCTAAAAGCTGATACCTGCATCATGTTTCACTATTTGAGTTGCTCTTTTTCATGATTCATGACATTAAATGTTTAAAAAGCAATATTTCTGTTATTTTTGATAATTAGCCAAAAGCAGGCTTTTCAAGCCCCCTCTTTAAAAAATGGTGGAAGTGTCTTGTGTAATGGTAATTTTGATATTGCCATAAATTTACTTATTTTACCATGCATTAGGCCACTATTTAGGCTCTAGGCTCACGGTAGAATACTAAAACTTTAAAGCAGTACTGATCTTTTTCTTCCCTGTGAGTACTACTTTTTTTTATAAATAATTAACTTCAGTGTGTAGGCCAAGAAGGCCTTGGCCTTTGGCCGTGGGTCTAACTTATTATATTGTAGTTTGATCAATTAAGCATCTGATTCGCCTATTGAATCGTTCGAATGTTTTCGCAATGTAACAGTTAAAACAGAAAGTATGATCTTGTGCGCGATGTGAAATCTGAGACTTGAATTTCTGTTGAGTCTTGGTGTGGCCTACTGGCCTTAACTGGTGATTGCTTGAACAATTTAACTCCTAAATTCACAATTTAGTCTTTTTTGATGCAATAAATCAGAAATTTTGGTGTGCTTTGTGATCATGCTTAATTCCGAGACGTAATAAGTCTTGGAGTGGTGCTGTTTGTGTTGATGGAAAACAGAGTAAACGAACAACAGCAACAATTCAACATAAACATGAAAGTTAGTTAAGTGTTTGGGTAGTGTGTTTGTTAAACGATAAAACAGTATCAACAATTCATGTGTGTGATTGTGGTGAAAACAAAACGAAGAACAACTGCGACAATAACAGCACTTCAACATATAAACAGAAAGATTTAAGCTAAGTGTTGTGTTTGTGCATGAGAGACTTCGAGACATTTGAGAGTCTCATCGTGGTGTGTATGTGTGTCTTCATCAGCAAAACAGAATATTATTTTTAGTGTGTATGTGCATGACTTGGATCCCAATATTTAGTCTCAGGGTACTTCATGATCGTTATAACGAACGTCCAAATGATAAGCGAGCTTTAAGTGGCTACCATGTTCTTAAAGAATAACAAATTAGCTTTTGTTGTGTATGTAGTATGCGAATGGGACCGTGAAGCATTTGGTCTGGAACTGGAGAGGATGATTCTTTTTGCAACAGTGATAGACGTTATTAAGGATGTAATTTGTGTTCCAAAGTATCCTGGAATGACAGATCTTTGAGGTACGTGGGACGATACTAATACAAAGTTCATATCCTTAATATGTTGTTGTTTTTTTTTCTTTTTTGCAATTATATATAAAGTAGATTGTGGTTTTCTTAGGTTTTAGGCATTGGAAGGAGCAATCCATTGTGTTGGATGGACCGCATGAGCATTATACCTTTATTTCTTTTAATAGTTTACTGTAGTCTGTGTGGCTATTCTTAATTCCTAGACTTTGGGTGTCTTTGTTTGAGCTTCAAGGTGATAGCTTTTGTCTTGATTACAAATGTATTTCATGTGTGGCTATTCTTAATGACTGTTTTGGGTATTCGTCTTGAAATGATCGACTTGAGTTTTCTTGTCAGCATTTATTTTGCAGGTTGTGATTCCGGACATAGTGGCAAAAACATTATCTAAAACTGGACATCAATGGATTGGTCTAGACTCTAGATATACCGTGATCAAAACGTCATACATGATTCCGATGGTGAGAAGCTTCCATTCATTTACGGATATAAAGATTCACAATTGCAATATACTTCCTGGGTATTTTTCTCTCTTTTGCCTTTTTTTCAATCTTGTTTTCAATACCAAAAAACCAAAGACATCCAATAGTATTCACTTCTAAACTGGAATAAAAGTAATCGTAGTAACTACAAGTGAGGTGATGAAAAGTTGTGTTTTGTATTAGGATTCCTATTTTCTTTTCCTTTTTCATTAGCATTCATAATCATGACCATACATGTGTTTTTGCAGGTGGGACAAGTGCTTCTAACACTACCATACTCTTTTTCTCAACTGGGAATGGTCTCTGGGGTTGTGCGTAGAATATTCTATGGTCTTCTTGGAACCTGGACAACTTATTTCATCAGTGTAGTATTCATCGAGTATAAAAGCATAAAGGAGAAAGAAGGTGTCAGCTTTTTAATAACCATGTTATACAGGTCCATTTCTACATGCTTCTTCCTATTATGTCAAAATAAATACAGCTTTTTATAAATCAAAATTGGTTAGATCATCTGGGAGATAAATTGTTTTCATTTTTATTAAATTAACATTATATATATTAACTATGTCTAAAAGTTGAAATTTTATTTTAAAAAATGACAATTTAATTCTTTTTGTCACTGATAAGAGAAACTTTAGTTTTAGCTAAATTCGTACTATTATTATGAATATTAATTATTTATTGAGATTCCAATAAAACAGCTTAAATTAGTAATCATTTTTACATAATTCCCGTCGCAAACCGATCACCTATTTGTTATTTATCTAATGAATTTTTTATAATGTGTTTTTGTTAGGCACAAAAAGGCCTCAGTCAAACCTGTTCTACATCTGAGGGGGAGATTTATAATCAAACCTGTTGATGCATTTGAAGGTTATATTTAAGGCCTGTTATATGCCTTATTAAAGCCTAAAGATGATTTGCAATATTAGTCTAAAGCTGTTCTATGTGTCGCATGTGTTGCAACTAAGACAGTTTGTCCAAGCTGCTCTGTCTGCTGAACAGGCTGGACATAAACTGTCTACGCTGCTCTACACTGGTGAGCAGCTTCGGCACTTTTAAAGTGTTCTGTTCTTTATGAACAGAACCTGTTCTTTGTGAACAGGCTAAACACTTTATGGAATACGTTTCCAAGTCATCATGTATTGTTTTTTGACTGCTAGATCAGTTTACAAAGTCGAAGACAAAGTGGAAAACAGAACTGCTCAGTCTGCCCAAGCTGTTCTGTAACGTGAAGACAAAAAGTTATTTGAAAAAGGGTGACAGACCTTTTTCTTATATCAAAATAGGCCTTTACAAGGAAGAGACGCAAAGTTGACATTCCTAAATTAGTTAAAGGCAATGCAACAGTAGACAAAGTAAAAAGACAAAAGTTCTGCACATATGAAGTCAAGTCTGCTTTTCAGAAAAGTGCAGAAAAGGTTATGTTGTCTTTTCAACAAGACTTCTCCTTTTTCATTCCGTCCAATGAAGATGTTTCTCTTAGATCCTCTGAGTGAGTATAAAAGGAAGCTTCTAAGGACAGAAAGAAGTGTGAAGAAAGCTAAGTGCTGAAACCAAGAGTGAACGTGCAAGTGTGATTTTCATGCATGCAAGCCTTCTGTGTAAATCAGTATCTATGTGTCTAAGCTGTTTTACATAAGCTGTTCCCTTAAGTCTTGTAAACACAGTGAGTGCTTCTTAGTGAGTGTATTCATTGTATACTAGTTTGAGTTTGTCTTAGACTAGTGAACATACTGTTGTATCTGTCATCTCAGCTTGAACTATTCCGCATTCAAGCTTGTTTGTAATTAACAAATTGTTGATAATACATACAAACATTGAGAAAATAGTGTGTAGTTTTTAAATAGCTGTATTCACCCCCCCTCTACAGCTTAAAGCTATATACTTTGGGAACCTCTCGGGACCTACAACTGGTATCAGAGCAGTTTAGAGTGTGTGTCATTCTAGATCTCTCATTCTCCCAAGTTTCCATGGACAACAGTGCTGCAAATTCTTCTTACTATGACAATGGCTCTATGGGCAAACCTCCAAAATTTAATCATCAAAACTTCTCTGGTTGGAAGTGCAGAATGATGCTCTATTTAGAGAATCTGGATGTAATCTGCCAGAGATAGTGATGGAGGGTCCCCTAATGGCATGCCACCTCTTGTTACTACCATAACTCAGGTGAAGGGGAGCTGCTCCTGAAAATCAGAACCTTTGAAGAAAGCTAAAGCTCAATGGTCTAATGAAGACAAGAGACTGGTGGCTCTGGATGCAAAGGCAAGAAACAATCTGGTCATTTCTCTTCCTGATGATGTGTTCAAACAGGTTGAGAAAATGAAGACAGCAAAAGAAATGTGGGATACTTTGTGTACCATCTATGATGGACCCACAATCACACTGGACAACAGGATCAACAATCTTGTTAGACAGTATGAACTTTTCTTTGCTAAACCAAAGGA
>JAANYP010001882.1:90473-286845 GCA_020465985.1 Centrapalus pauciflorus | reverse complement strand
TCTAGCAGCCTCTCCTTTGCTCTTCAGAAAGATCACCCATGTGTACCTGGAGAACTCATCAACCATTACAAGAGTGTATCTTCTTCCTCCTAGACTTGGGACATTAACAGGTCCAAACAAGTCCATATGGATTAAGAAGAGTGGAGTATCAATAGAGAAATTATGTTTGGATTTAAAAGATGTTTTTCTCTGCTTGCCTTTCTCACAAGCTGTGCATAATCTATCCTTAGCAAAAGTCATAGAAGGTAAACCTGTCACCAACTCTTTCTTACAGAGTTTGTTGATGTTCTTGAAGTTCAGATGTGACAGTCTTCAGTGCCATAGCCAGTTTAGATCAGCATTTGTTCTTGTGAGAAAACAGGTTTCAGTTGTGGGGTCAGCAGAATGCATATCCACAACATATACACCTTTCTTTCGTTGAGCACATAGCACAACTTTGCCTTGGGAATCCAATATGTAACCCAGGTGCTCATCAAAGTTAACCTTGTAGCCAGCATCACATAGTTGGCTTATGCTAACAAGGTTATGTTTTAGCCCAACCACATAGGCTACTCTTTTGAACACTGCAGCACCAGCTTTAAGAGTTCCATATCCCTCAGTGGATCCCTGTACATTGTCACCAAAGGTGACTTTTGGCCCTTTTTCAGGCCTGAGTTCACTCAGCAAGTCTTTACAACCTGTCATGTGCCCTGAGCAGCCACTATCCAAGTACCAAACCTGGGAAGGTTGTTTTTCCTGCAGAGTGATAAGAGAATTATTAGTCATTTTTAGGGGAACTCATCACAGAGATGAGTTCTCCTACTTCATCAACATTTGTTGATGGATTTGAAATATCCACACTAATATTCCCTATCTGAATGGTATCAGCTTGAATACCATTCTCAGTAACTGTGCCATTTCCAACACTGCCTGTGACAGCTGTGAGAGAAACAACAGAGTTAACAGGCCTCATGTCCTCAGATTCAGGACAGTCCTTGGCCAGATGTGTCTTCTTCCCACATTTGTAACATTTTCTCTTTTTAGTATTTTTGGAAGAAGATCCTTCAGAAACACATTCTGAGCTATTTTTGTTGATTCTTTCAGCAGGTTTAGCATTCTTTGTTGAATCAACAGCTTGTGTGGAGAGTTCAATAGCCACAGCTTTGACTGTCTCTTCTTTCCTCTTTTTGGGAGGACAGATGTCAAAGACAGGAAGCTTGATTAGCTTTTGAGCTTCCACATGTTTGGGAAACTTATTCCCAGTTGTCTCAGTTTGAGCAATGGCTTTGCCTTTGCCCCTACTGGATTGAGATTTATGCTGCCTATCAGCATACTCACTGTGTCTGGTTTTGAAAAACTTATTTTCATTTAAAACCAATTTACCACTATGATTTGAAAACTTATTTGAAATCACAGCAGTTTTGTTTTCAACATGAGACTTACCCTTGTTGAAAACAGGCTGCTTACTTTTTGAAAACTTGTTTTCAAAGTGTTTAGCATCAAAAGGATTAACACGCTTTTTACCATCAGCTTTGGACTCAGAACCTGTTTTGTCAACAGGTTTAGCATCCACAGCTTCAGTTTGAACATGTTTTCCTTTCTTTTGCTTATGTGAGCTAGCAGAGCACTTAGCAGGCTGACTTGGAGAACAAACTCCAACATCAGCTTTTGAGCTGAGTTCACACAAGCTGTCAGTATTTTGAGGCCTGACAAACCTGTTTGTTGAGATTAGTTTACCATTCACATTTTGAATGAATGTATTTGGAAGTTCACCAAGAGTGGATAAATCTTCTTTCAGATTACTTATCTCAACAATGGAAGCTGCTGTGTCAAGATCCCCTCCAAGATAGGCTTGGATTTGTGCAGGAATCTGTTGACTTATACAATGGCTGACTTTTTGTGCAGATTGGCACCAAGAGTCAACTATCTTTTGAAGCTTGGCATGCTTTATATCTGTTTCTCTCTTTTCTTCCAGTAAAATAGAGTTGATGTGTTCATCAAGCTCAGTTTCCAACTTATGGAAACTGTCCAGTTTACTGGATTTAGTTTTAAGATCAGCTTTAAGCTTAGAGATTTCAGATAGTAAAGCATCATGCTTCTCAACAGCAGCTTTGAGATCAACAAGCATATATTCAAACATTTTAACTTTTTCTTCAGAACTGTAAGCCATAAAATTTTGTACCTTATACATCATAGTAGGATTCCAGTTCTCTAAGCTGCTGAAGGCTTCAGCTTCAGCCATATCCTGTTTGAAACTGCTTGTTGATGGGACATCAGTGTTGGCCATCAGACATTGATTATCTTCTTCATCAGATGATGAATCAGATTCCTCCCAGTCACATGTCTCTGCCATAAGTCCCTTTTGGCGATTGGAAGACACTGAGTTTTCCAATTTCCTCAGCTTAGCCATGGCCATAAGGTACTTAACCCTATAGCCATCATCCTTGTTAGTCTTGTTGGGTTTGGATGACTGACCAACAGCTTTTGACACACAGTCAGCAGCTATGTGACCAGTTTTGCCACACTTGAAGCACTCAGCTTTGGATTTGTCAAATGCCTTCTTTTTGCCAGCACTTGAACCTCCTTGCAGCATATTTCTTCCAAACCTTTTCTTGTTGAACCTTTTGACAAGCATGGCTTTCATTTGCTCATCATCTTGTTCAGCAAGATCTGCAGCATCTTCTTCGTCTGACACCTCCTCCTTTTCATCATCCTGCTGATCAGGTTGAATGAACACATCACTCACCTGATTTACAGGCTGTCTCACACTAGCCACAAAGGCTGCACCTTTTCTGGACATTTCCAAGGCATTTCTCTTTTGTTGCCTTGGACATTTCCAAGGCATTTCTCTTTTGTTGCCTTGACTGTTCATCATTCAGTAAGGATCCATACAGATTGACCAGATCCATACTTCTGATAGTACCTGAGTTCCTTAGGATTGTTGAAAAATAGTTCCACTCTTCAGGTAAAATGTCCAGAAATTTATTCACCAGGGTAAGACTGTCCTTGGTGATCCCACAGCTTTGAGATCATTCACTAGAGCAGTAAACCTGGTGTAGGTTTCAGTGAGAGTCTCCTTTGGTTTACAAAGAAGAGTTCATACTGTCTAACAAGATTGTTGATCCTGTTGTCCAGTGTGATTGTGGGTCCATCATAGACGGTACACAAAGTATCCCACATCTCCTTTGCTGTCTTCATTTTCTCAACCTGCTTGAACACATCATCAGGGAGAGAAATGACCAGGTTGTTTCTGGCCTTTGCATCCAGAGCCACCAATCTCTTGTCTTCATCAGACCATTGAGCTTTAGCTTTCTCAAAGGTCCTGATTTCAGGAGCAGCTCCTTCAACCGCTGGAGTTATGGTAGTAACAGAGGTTGGCACATAGGGACCCTCCATCACTATCTCTGGCAGTTGTACATCCAGATTCTCTAAATAGAGCATCATTCAGCACTTCCAACCAGAGAAGTTTTGATGATTAAATTTGGGAGGTTTGCCCATAGAGCCATTGTCATAGTAACAAGAATTTGCAGCACTGTTGTCCATGGAAACTTGGGAGAATGAGAGATCTAGAATGACACACACTCTAAACTGCTCTGATACCAGTTGTAGGTCCCGAGAGGTTCCCAAAGTATATAGTTATAAGCTGTAGAGGGGGGTGAATACAGCAATTTAAAAACTAGACACTGTTTTCTCAATGTTTGTATGTATTATCAACAATTTGTTAATTACAAACAAGCTTGAATGCGGAATTGTTCAAGCTGAGATGACAGATACAACAGTATGCTTACTAGTCTAAGACAGACTCAAACTAGTATACAATGAATACACTCACTAAGAAGCACTCACTGTGTTTACAAGACTTAAAGGAACGGCTTATGTAAAACAGCTAATACACACAGATGCTGGTTTACACAGAAGGTTTGCATGCATGAAAATCACACTTGCACGTTCACTCTTGGGTTTCAGCACTTAGCTTTCTTCACACTTCTTTCTGACCTTAGAAGCTTCCTTTTATACTCACTTAGAAGATCTAAGAGAAACATCTTCATTGGACGGAATGAAAAGGAGAAGTCTTGTTGAAAAGACAACATAACCTTTTCTGCACTTTTCTGAAAAGCAGACTTGTCTTCACATGTGCAGAACTTTTGTCTTTTTACTTTGTCTACTGTTGCATTGCCTTTAACTAATTTAGGAATGTCAACTTTGCGTCTTTCTTCCTTGTAAAGGCCTATTTCGATATAAGAAAAAGGTCTGTCACCCTTTTTCAAATAACCTTTTGTCTTCATGTTACAGAACAGCTTGTGCAGGCTGAGCATTTCTATTTTCCACTTTGTCTTCGACTTTGTAAACTGATCTTGTAGTCAAAAACAATACATGACGACTTGGAAACATATTCCATAAAGTGTTTAGCCTGTTCACAAAGAACAGGTTCTGTTCACAAAGAACAGAACACTTTAAAAATGCCCAAGCTGCTCAACAGTGTAGAGCAGCGTAGACAGTTTATGTCCAGCCTGTTCAGCAGACAGAGCAGCTTGGACAAACTGTCTAAGTTGCAACACATGCAACATATAGAACCGCTTTAGACTGATATTGCAAATCATTTTCAGGTTTCAATAAGACATATAACAGGCCTTAAATTCGACCTTCAAATGCATCAACAGGTTTGATTATAAATCTCCCCCTCAGATGTAGAACAGGTTTGACTGAGGCCTTTTTGTGCCTAACATATAGTATTTAAGAAAAATCGGCAACATTACTCTTTTAACTCCCCAAGTATGCATATAATACACTACTCGTAGGTGCAAAGAGGAATCATACCAATTTTTCTTATATACTCAATCTTAAATGAGACACAGTATTCAAAAAGCAGTCGCAAAATGGAAACAATCTTTAATTAATCTCTAATAGATTAATTTTGGATGGGTTATATTTTCTACTAATGGCACATGAAACAATATGTATGCCCAACAATTAAAAACCCATACTAAGGTGTTGTTTGTTTTTTATGAGATTGATGTCTGCAGTCAGCAGACTTAGCTGTAGAAATCTTCGGTCAGAAGAGATGACCTAAAGGTCTGCCAACGTCCGCAGACATGGGAAGACGTTTGCAAACGCGAGAAGACGTCCACAGACGATGCGACAGACGCGGGAAGACGTTCGTAGACGCGGAAATACGTTTGTAGACGTGAGAAGACGAAAAAAAACAAACGCACTTTTATATAAAACATCTTCCCGCATCTTCGAGTTCGCAGACATAAGAGGTTCGAAGATCTTCTAAAAAAACAAGGCTGAATGTTATATAAATTAAAGCTATATATAGATCGAAAAGAAATCTACCTTAATAGCTTCGACAAATATGATCCACCAATCAATGTAGTCCTTCCATATAAATGTGTTCCTATAATATACAATAAAAAATAAAAATTAACATGTGTGTGTCTATATATATATATATATATATATATATATATATAGATAGACTGGAAAACTATATCAAATGTATATGTTCATTATCATAAAATGTTAAATTTCATGTAAAGTTATAATATACATATGTTCAAAGTTGCATTATGATTAACTAACTCATATAATTTACGTGTTGCTTAACACAAAATGTTTAATTTCATGCAAAAATGCGTAATATACACATGTTCATTATCATAAAATGTTCCATGTAAAATTAAAATATACATATGTTCAAAATTGCATTATGATTAACTAACTCATATAATTTACATGCTCTTTAACACAAAATGTTTAATTTCATGCAAAAATGCGTAATATACACATGTTCATGCATATTGCACATTTGAACATGTGCATATTGTTATTTTGCATGAAATGGAACATTTTATCCTAATGAACATGTAAATGATGTGAACTAGTCAATAATAATGCACATTTGAACATATGTATATTGTAGTTTTGCAATTAAATTTAACATTTTATGGTAATGAACATGTACATTTAACATGGTTTTCCAGTACTCCAGTCAAAGATGGTTTTCCATAGATCTTGAATATATATATATATATATATATATATATATATATATATATATATATATATATATATATATATATATATATACAAACACATTAAAATTTAAAAATAAAAATATTAAACAAAATTACCTTCAATGAAATGATGAATAAATTATGTAGATTTAATGGAGAATAATAAATTATGGATGAGATGTATTAATGGAGGAGAGAAAACAGTAACGGAGAATAGTAAGATTTAATGAAGATGATAGTGAAAAAAGAAAAATTAAAATTTAAAGTCAGGTGCGTTGGAGGGAATACACCCCGGTTAGTTCAAACCAAACGGGGTCCATTTTGGTGGTAATAAACCCTGTTTTTTTAGATTTTTTTTATCAATCAGGGTGAATATGGGGGGTCCATTATGCATTTTGTAGTAGTGAAAGGAACTTTTAAATGAATATTACCCCATTATCAAAACTATCGAAAAGAAGGAAATAAATGATTTTAAGAAAAAATCCGAGGAACAATTTTTTGTAGCTTTTGAAAGACTTAATGAAATGTGACAGGCTTGCCCAGATCATGAAGTTCTTAAGTGGAAACAAGTCACTCAGTTGAAAGAATATGAGAAAGCTTCCATGTCATGCCATTATAAATTGCCAACATAATTGAAAATGATGAACATGTAAGCAAGGTATCAATCCTTGATGGTAGTAAAAGATTTAACGATGAGGTACATACGTCTACATCACAATTCACTAAAGGTATGGTGGAGGATTATGAGGAAGATTTTGTAAATAAAAACATATGTTTGTAACACCCTGCTTTCGTAAGGATCTTATAACTAGGTCCCATTAGCGATACAATATCAATCAGTAACTAAGATAGAGTAATTAAAAAGTTGCAAGTTATTACAAAGAAGGTTTTAGAATTAAAATTATAAGGGTACAATTCGCTATGCTATTACAACAACATTACATCATACATCAACCACCCAACATCCCCAGAGCCTTAATAAGAGTAAATACCCAAAATATGCTGATGAGAAGGGGTCTAATGACTTCAAGCTTGATCAATGTATGAACCTAAGAGCTTGGTTCAATTTGGGCTTTGCCTTTACCTGAAAAGAATTAATAATGCAACAACTCGTAAGCTAATTGCTTATGTGTTAGTAGAAATTACAATTAAGATGCATTTATGTGTGCGGATGCAATGCTGCTATGCTGAAGGGACCGATCAATATGCTGCTGGGATGCACGCTTTGCTCAAACAATATTAGAATTGTTGCCACTATTGAGACTTTAACAAATTAGAGTAGGATGATGATAACACCACACACACACATTAAGTGGGGATCAACCACGTACTGTGCTAGCTACCATTATGCATCGTGTATATCATCAAAGTTTTCTCTATTGACCAAGTGATTTCATCGAGTAAATAACATCATATTAGCTTAGACTATCAACCAATCACTGCACATAAGTGTTAGTGCTAAGCTTTGCAAGAAAATAGCTAGGTAAATGCTGAGAATGATGAATAATAAGTATGCTAAGTATGCTGAGCTTTAATAAGAAAGTCATGTCATATAGCTTAGTTAAGTTTTCTATAACTAAAAGGATGTCAATGAATGCTAAGCTGCAAAGAAAGTCTCAAATTACACAACATGCAGAAAAAGTAAAATCTACAACTCATAGGTTTGATTTAATGATTTTGCTTTACTTTTGCTCCAGTTTTCACTTTAACAAGCTATTAATCAGTGCTCTAGCTCATGCTTTAATGCTTTAACAGACTGTAAGACCTTTAAAAGTCATTTATCACTTGCTTGCTTTTGATGATAACTCTTGCTTTGCTTATGCTTATGCTTTGAGACTCTGACTTACGCTTGCTTTACATTTTTTATTTGCTTTGGCTTTCAATCTTGCTTTGTATTATTGGCTTTAAATGCTTTAAACTGCGTTTTACAGGTTATTTAGGTTAGCCTATAGGGCATAGCATTCAAATCACATTATTAGCTTTTAAATTTAGCTCGCTTGATTTCAATTGTCTGATTTGGCTTTATATTCATTGTATTTATGCTTTATTTACTTGCCTTTATGCTTTATAAACTCATTTGTCTTGGTTTTGTACTAAACATCATTGAAATAGAAACTTGTATGTATTTTGTGTAAAAAGAGAGAAAGAGAGAGCCCGAGATTCGCTTTATAAGCCTGAGACTCCGAGTCTCGGATTGGTTTTGAGACTGAGACTCAGTTTCTTGGTGTCTCTTACATACTCACATCACACCACGAAACTTGACACTTAGCTGAAACATAGTTCGCAAAGGCCGAAACATAGGCCCCATCCAACGCCCATGGTCGAGTTTTTGTTTCTCGATGAGGTACTGAGTTCGAGATTCACATTCTTAGTAACAAGGTCAGACCGAGGCTTGAAATTTAGGGCCTTGGTTCTTCCTTTCGCTTCCGATCATCGTTTTAGCCAAATTGAACTCATAAACTTTTAGATATTGACAAATAGATGCTTTGTTGTGTATTTAAAACTTTTTTTGGATATCAATTTGATGTTTAATTGAGAAATGTTTGCACTTTTGGCCACTATTCATCCTCATGGGCTGTAACACACACATAACACACAATGTCCATTTTTTTGTGAGAATTTGATGTATTTACCTCAATATTTTGTTGAAATCTTGATTATTTTTGTTCCTTGAACACTTTGGAACAATTCGGTTGACGAATCATTGGCTGAATCTTGAGAACTCGTAGAGAGAATGCAACATCCCAATTTTGAGTAAGGTACGTGAGATTATTTACTTGGGTTGATTTAAATATTAATATTGAGTTGGGCGAATTATTGAGTTATACGTGGAACTGTCACGTGATGAGATTTTGTGTTGACCGGGTTATGGTATCAAGTCTTTTTAAAATATTGCAACCTTTGTAATTATAGATTAAATTGAAACCCGTTGATATGAACTTGCGTTATATGATCACGAGAGCAGGTATTGGGTGTCGAACCAAGTTTAAACTGAAAATGTATAAATGGGTCAACTCGTTGCTAACTTTCTTTCATAAATTCATCCCCAAACCAGAGAATACAACTGAAGATTGGATTGTGATTGAAGCTTAAAGAGTTGGCCATCACTTTTATTACCAAGTAAAGGTAAATTAGGGCTCAAATCTTTGGGTTATATGTTGTTAATTAGTGTTCAATGATCCAATTGAGTTTATATGAGTTATTGAACAAATTCGAAATGTTTTGTTGGTTTATATCGAGTTATTTTTGAATTGGGGAGTGATTCCCCTGGTCTGTGGTGAAAACTGTAGGTCCCAAAAGGTTTGCCTAGTGTATTTTTCTAAGCTGTAGAGGGGGGGGGGGGTGAATACAGTCTTTTAAAAACTCAACACTCTTTTCTCAATGTTTGTGTATATTATCAGCAAGTGTTAATTACAAACAAGCTTGACTGCGGAAAGGTTCAAGCTGAGATGACAGATACAACAGTTGTTCAACTAATCTAAGACACACTCAGACTATATACAATGACTACACTCACTTAAATGCACTCACTGATTTTACAAGACTCAGATGGACAGCTTGAATAAGAACAACTTAGACACACGTACTGTTATATTCAAGCAGACTTGCATGCATGAAAAACACAGTTTAATGCACGATCTGATTTCACACTCTTGGATCTCTCACAATCCTTAGAAGCTTCCTTTTATACTCTCACTGATAATCTCAGTGAAGCTTCTTCGTTGGACAAATGAGATAGTTGAAAGTCTTTCCAAAAAGACAAGACACCTTTTCTACACATTCTGATAAAGTAGATTTGTCTTCATATGGCAGAATCTTTGTCTTTTTCTTTTTGTCACTGTTGCATAAGGCTTTAACCAAAAGAGGAATGTCAACTTTGCTTCTTCATTCTTTTGCTAAGGCCACTTTGATATAAGAAAAGGTCTGTCACCCTTTTCAGATATCCGTTTGTCTTCATGTAACAGAACAACATAGGCAGGATGTGCAGTTTCTGTTTTCCACTTTGTCTTCGACTTGTAAACTGATCTTGTAGCCAAAAAAATACATGAGGACTTGGAAACACATTCCATAAAGTGTTTAGCCTGTTCACAAAGAACAGTTAACTTAGACTCTGTCCAAGCTGCTCAATAGAACAGAGCAGCATAGACAGTTTATGTCCAGCCTGTTCAGCAGACAGAACAGCTTGGACAATCTGCCTTTGTTGCAACGAATGCAACAGGGTAAACAACTTTGGGCTGATATTGCAAATCACTTTTCAGGTTTCAATAAGGCATAAACAGGCCTTAAATTATACCTTCAAGTGCATCAAACAGGTTTGATTAAAAATCTCCCCCTAAGATGTAGAGCAGGTATGACTGAGGCCTTTTTGTGCCTAACAATCTCCCCCTATTTGCAATAATCAGTCTGAGTTGATTTAGTCAATAATCACCATACATTTTACAATACATCTTGCTGAAATAAAATTACAACATTAAAGTAAAGTAAAAGATCAGTTTGTATATACTGATTTTTTGATTACATAAACAACATATGTTTTTTCAGAAGTACAACTAATGTACTAATGTATATTACAACTAATGTAAATAAAAGTTACAACTGATGCAACTGAGTACAACTAATGCACAAGAAAATTCAACATTTTGGACTGTTGATGTTGGGAGAAGATAATGGCAAGCCTGTCCAACAGATGGACAACTTCCATTCTTCACCTACTCAGACAGTAGGTGGACTTCATGTCAGTGGTGGTGGTCTTTCAAACATTTTCTCAATCTCCTCTCTTGTTTCCTCCAGATCTTGAATTTCAACTCTGAGAAACATAAAGTTAGGATGTTGAAGCTCCCCTCTCTCATAGAATCCTTTGAGTTGAGCCCAGATGGCTGCTCTCCACTTACTGGATTGCCTGAAGGAGTTTGCAAGTCTGAAGGCCACAAGCTGTTTGAGACCTACTCTGTGAAATTCTGATGCTCTTTGAAAGCATTTCTTCTTTATTAGGGGATCCACAAAAATGCCCCCAGCTCAGGTTCTTCAATCACTTTGCCTTCTTCAAACTCTACTCCACTGGGCAGGATGTGGTCAACTCCGTATGATCTCTATTGTATAATCACCTTGTTCAATCAAGATCAGGAGTTCCTCCAGCTCAGAATCCTTTCTATTCCTCTTGGCCTTAATTTTGGGGTAAGTTAGAGAGACACCCTCACTTACTTCTTTTATGATCAGGCCAAGGTATTTCACTCTCTCTATCAGCTTCTTAACATATGCCCTGATAGTCTTAGCCGTTTCAGACTTAGACTGGCTCAGGGCAACTACCAGCTCAACCCATTCCCTGTACCCTATTTGTGCAACATCAGTGTAGTCATATGATTCCAGTTCAGGGCCTGTAGCACCCATTCTGGTTATTTGCAGTTTCCACTGTTTGCCTTTTCTTGATGTGGGGATAGCTTTGACAATTCCTTCCTTGACTAGCCTTCTTTCAGCTACATCAAAAAATTTCTTCCTTGCCAAGTTGTCAAAGTGGATTTTGGCTCTTGCAGAGGATGCTTCCTTAGACTTGGTCACAGAGACCAGGGCACCCTTTTCCTGTTCACCTTCCTTTTCACCAGCTGATTCTTTAGCAGCTTCCAGCAGTTTCCTTTGCACATCCAAAGAGGGCGTTTTGATTTTGCTTGCCTCTTGGAGTGCAAAGGACCTGGCAGCTTTGGCAGAGACTTCTTCATTTCTTATCTTTTCCGGGGCTTTGAGTTGTTCATCTCTGAACTCGTAATACTTTTCCATGGGAAGACCCGTTTCCTTAGCCCTGGCTTGTCAAACTTTAGCTCTGCTGCTCCTTGGCGGTCAGGATCAAAAGTTGCTTTTCCCTTTCCTTTGCCTGTTTTAGTTTGAACAACCTCAGGAGTTTCTTCCTATTCTTCTTCTTCCTCTTCTTCTTCTTCTTCTTCCAAGATCAGATGCCTCCTTCTGCTTGGTAGTCCTCAGGAATGGATTCCTCCTCCTTAGATTGTGCAGGGTTTGGAGATCCAGCCTGAGTAGGCTGAGCAGTTTCAGGTTGATGAGAGACAACTTCAACTGGACATGTACCTGTTACAGATGCACCTGCTGTTTGACCAGTAGATGCTGATTTCTCCTTAGGAGAAGAGGTTTTCTCCCCCTTAGACTTAGTCTTCGAGGCAGACAACTTCTCCCCCTTTTAAGGAGATGGACTAGCACCTTCAACAACTGGTCTGCTTGAAGAAACAAATTCAGCAGGCTTGGCAGCAGTTTTGGCAGCAGGCTTGGGACCAACCAAGCTATTCACTAAGAAAGCCCATTTTGTCCTTCACCTCTCAAAGTTGGGAAAGACAGGTTTGAAGAGAGGATGATTGTGAATCAACAATAGAGGTCAACTTAAGATGTTTTCTCTATCAGAAGCTGTGAATAGCAGACTTTGAAGCTGTGCAAGATGTAACTCAAGAGAGTCCTGCACATCAGCAAGGTTTGCAGACACAGAATTTGATAGAGAGACGATTAGAGTGTTCAGGCTGGCCATTGTATCAGGAAGGGTAGAATTGCAAGTGGTTAGGAGAGTGGACAGCTATTGGGATATGGCTGTCATTGAGGACACAGAGTCCTGTTGGTGTGAAAGAATGGAGGAGAGGGATGTGGAGATATTTTGCAGCTGTGTAGTAAGTGCAAAAAGCTGTGAGGAGTGGTCAGTTTGAGTAGTGGAGGGAAAATAATTCTTGAACAGATCAAAGAATCCTTTGAGCTGTTCAGACATAGAGTCTGAAATGAGAGAGGGTGGAGAAGACATGGAAGTTTCCAAAGAGCCAGCTTTGTTGGTCAGCAAGGAAAGCTGATCCTTCAAAGGCAGATCTTTAGGGGATGGAGGTGTATGGGTAGATTGTTTGGATTGAGTAGAGGGTGATGAATGAGATGATGATGATGAGGTAGGTGTTTGGGGATGTGATGGAGAGGGAAGGGTGACTTTGGATAGAAGTTCCATAGCCTGGGCAAAAGTAATATGGCCCAGGTTGGAAGGGTCAAATGGTCCCTCAGCAGTGGTTGTAGCTGCTTCATCAGGAGAAGGGGTAGAAGATGGTAGCCTTTCAGATACTGCTTGTGTTGCAGCACCTTCATTAAGGTCAGGGGTTGTTCCCTCTGTAGCACCTTGGTTTAAAGGTACCTCATCATGGGGAGATGGGATTTGCATTTCAACATCAGCAGTGGTGAAAGCTGCTGATAGAGTTTGCATGACAGGAGCAGCCTCACCAAAGGGATGGTATGATCCCTGAGGTTCATCAGCTTGGGTGATTGGTCCTTCAGCAACTGTTTGGTGTAGAACAGCTGTATCATGAGGAGGAGAAGTTGGAGGCTGATCTACTGGATGGTCTAATCCAGCAGGTTTGGCACCTCGTGCAGACTCAGGGTGTAAGGAAGTATGAAGGGGGGGATTGTGTGGACTCAGTATGGAGTGGAGAGAACTTCTAGCTTTCAATATTCTCAGCCTGTTGGGAGGCTGGAATATTTGATGTGGCTGTCTCCATATGTACAACTGGTTCCTGTTGGGAGGAACCAAAGGGTCTAGGCTGACTCTGGGTGGACTCTTGTTGGAGTGAAGCAGGCTCCAAATGTGCTGAACCTTCTCCCAAAATAGGAGAGGCAGCAGGGTGTGCTTCTTTTTCAACTGAACCCTGTTGAGAGGGAACAGAGGGGCTGATTTTGGCTGTTTTGGCTGTTGGTTTCTTTTTGGCAAGGGATTTTCGTTGGTATGATTATAGAGACGAGGTGGATGATGGATGTTGTGGAGAAGAGATGAGGGATTCTGATTGGACTGGTTAACAGGCGGGTTAGCCTGTTCCATAGTTTCAGGTGCCACAGAGGCACCAGCCACAGAGGCTTCAGGTTCAACATATGAACCAGGATGAGAAGCCTGCTCCTCCTCAGCCACAGAGGCTGATGCTGCAGACTTAGACTTGGCTGTTTTGGCCTTCTTGTGGACAGGCCCAGCTTCAGTCGTTTCCAGGATCCTCTTAACAAACTTGACCCTGGATTTGGATTTTCCTTTGGGAGCAGCTTCTGGATCTACCCTCACAGAAGAGGGTCCTTCCACCATTCCTAGCAACCTCCTCATTGGAGTAGGTAGAGGAGGCTCATTTGGGAGAACCGGAGTGTAGAAAACTCTATTTCCTATGACAGGAAATGCAACAGTACAAAGTAAAGGCTGAGAGTTATACAGTTGCTCACCACAGATGTGCTTGAAGATGAGGCTCAAAAATCTGGGATAACGAACAGCAGCTGGACGTGTCTCCTGCTGCACCAGATTCCTCAAATTCATGAAAATCCATCTGGCCATGTTGATTGTAGCCCCATCCACAAGCTGCAGGACTATAGAAATCTCATCACGGCTTAGTTGGTCAAAGGAACCAACCTTACTGCTGAAACACATCACCACAGAGGCAAATTGGAAACTGTAGGTTGGAGACAAATCCTTCCTAAATAGTGTGGCCCTAACTTTGGGTTCTACTACACCACAGAAGCGTAGCAGATTGCCCATCTGGTCATTTTCAGCTTGTGGCTGATCATAGGGTTCAACAACTGGAAGATGAAGGACCTCCCTGATTAGACCAGTAGTGATCTTAATGGTTTGAGTCCCATTGAGAACTGTTCCCTTGATGACTTTGGTATCTGGGTTGTAGGCACAGGTGTACCAGAACTCATACACCATTTCCTGGTACAAGACACCAGGAGTGGCAGTCATGCCATAGTTCAGGGGGTGAACTTTCAGAAATTCCACCATTTCTTCGTAGCCTTTCCCAACAAAATTTTTGGGGATGGTTAGGTTAGCAAGGTAGTTGGTGGGTTTCAAGGTTAGCATTGTGGTGACAGAGGAATGTTTATGAACATCAGCACCAACAAATACTGGTAGAAAGGGGTTATTTTGGTGAGCCATTTGAGAAGTAGTGAAGGTAGTAGTACTGGACACTTAGTCGAGTTTTTAGGGTTCTTTGGAAGTTATGGAAGTAGTGAGGAAGACGAAGATGAAACAGTAGGGGGTATTTATAGGATTTGAATGTGAGTGGGTTTGAGAGAGAAACATTTGGGCGGTTGATTTGAATTGTTTGTTAACGGAAAACGGAACGGTTGTCCATGTCAGAACGGTTGTCAGACCACTTGAGCCCTTTTTATTCACTAACACACGTAAACACACATTATCCGCAGTAATTAAGTTAAATAAAAACAAAAATTAAGTAACTTAATTGTAAAGAAAGATAATTAAAACTGATGTTCTAAGCTGTTTGTCAAACCTGTGATGAGCAGGGTCATCACAAGCTGTTCACTCTTCAAGCTGTTCATTTAACCTGTTCAGCTATGTGAGAACAGGTTGTGTTCAATAGCTGATCAGGTTACAAGACAATGTCTTGTATGGCAGATTGAGAGAGTGAGCAGGTTAGGGGTTTGATCATCAGACCAGGTTTGACTTGAAAGCTGTTATTGTCAAGCCTGTTATATGCTCAAGCTGTTCATGTTTTCAGAATTTGGCTAAGTTTAGAACATGCATAGCCTGTTCTGCATAAGCTGTTCTGAGAAACTTGAGCAAAGTGAGACATATAATAACTTAGAACATTTAGGACACTTAGTCACTTTTATTTAACATGCCTAGCTTGCTGACAAGATAATTAAACCTGTTTTCATCAAGAGGCTTGGTGAAAATGTCTGCAAGTTGTTCATCTGTGGAAATAAAACTTACCTCCACATTACCTTTCTGGATGTAATCCCTTATGAAGTGATGTCTGACCTCAATATGCTTTGTTCTGGAAGGAAATACTGGATTGTTGGAGATAGCTATGGCACTTGTATTATCACACAGAATAGGAGTTTCCTGTATACAAGTCCATAGTCTTCAAGTTGATGCTGCATCCATAAAATCTGCCTATAACAGCTTCCAGCAGCAATGCACTCAGCTTCAGTAGTAGAAGTGGAAACTGAGTTTTGCTTCTTGCTACACCAACTTATCAACTTACCACCAAGGAGTTGACATCCACCTGTTGTGCTTTTCCTATCTAGCCTGCAGCCTGCAAAATCAGAATCTGAATAGCCTGTTAGCTCAAGGCTTGAGTCTTTGGGATACCAAAGACCCAAACCTGGTGTACCCTTAAGGTATCTGAAGATTCTTTTCACAGCAGCAAGATGTGATTCTTTAGGATCAGCTTGAAACCTAGCACATAAACAGGTAGCAAACATAATATCAGGTCTATTAGCAGTTCAATACAGCAAGCTCTCAATCATGTCCTTGTAAGCTGTTACTGAAACAGCTTTGCCACTGGCATCTGCATCCAACTTTACATTGGTTGCCATTGGGGTTTTAATAGGAGAACTTTGATCAAATTTAAACTTTTTCAATAGATCTAAAGTATACTTTATTTGATTTATGAAAATCCCATTTGAGGTTTGTTTAACCTGTAATCTAAAAAGAAAGTAAGTTCTCCCATCATACTCATTTCATACTTTGATTTCATGAGTAATGAAAAATTCTTGCATAATTGCTCATTAGTAGAACCAAATATTATGTCGTCCACATATATTTGAAGAAGCATTATATCAGACTTCACCTTCTTTATGAACAGTGTGGTATCCAGTTTACCTCTTGAATAACCATTGCTCATAAGGAAATCAGTAAGAGTGTCATACCAGGCTCTAGGGGCTTGTTTTAGACCATAGAGAGCTTTGTCCAACTTATAGACAAAACCTGGATGATGTTCATTTTCAAATCTTGGAGGCTGCTTGACATAGACTTCTTCTTGCAGCTTACCATTCAAAAATTCATTCTTCACATCCATTTGAAATACCTTCATGCTCTTATGAGCAGCGTAGGCTAGAAACAAAAGAATTGCCTCTAACCTGGCCACAGGAGCAAATGTTTCATCATAGTCGATGCCTTCCTCCTGTCTGTACCCTTGAGCTACTAGTCTTGCCTTATTTCTAATGACATGACCTTGCTCATCCATCTTGTTTCTGAAAACCCATTTGGTGCCAATTATAGTTTTTCCTTTAGGAGTGGGGAACAGCTTCCATACTTTGTTTCTCTAAAACTGATTGAGTTCCTCTTGCATGGCAGTGATCCAATTGGCATCATTAAGTGCTTCATCCACTTTCTTTGGCTCCACTAGGGACACAAAGCTAGAGAACTTACAAACGTTCCCTAAGCTGTCCCATCTTGTTTGCACCCCTTTGTTGATGTCACCAATTATTTGATCATTGAGGTGACACCTGATCCACTTAGGATCTTGTTTCAATGAGGATTCTCCTAAGTTGTTTTCATCTTCAACAGGTCCTGTTGAGCAGCTCTCAAGATTTTCAGACACACTGATATCTTGAGCCTGTTTACTTGTTGAACATGAATCTCCATTGTTGAACATATCAGCTGAGGATCCAGGAAAATCAGCATTGATTGGTTCAGGACATGAAGTTGTAATTAAGTCAGTACACTTATTCACACAGGGTGTATCAACATAATCATCATCATGCCCATCATGGTTAGCAGGTTCCACTCTGGATGTAGTGGAAGCTTTTGAGTCCTTCTCTTCACTGTTAGAATGCATGAGATCATCAAAGCCGAATTCTCTGGAAACTGATTCAGGAACAGCTTTGGTGGAGGCACTCCTGGACTCTTCAAAGGTGACATTGATAGATTCATCTATCACCATTCTCTTGTTGTTGTATACTCTGTAGGCTTTGGAGATAGCAGAATATCTAACAAACACACCTTCATCAGCTTTGGGTTCAAACTTTGCCAGTTGGTCCCTTTGATTTAGAATGAAGCAAGGACATCCAAACACATGGAAGTAGCTAATGTTTGGCCTCCTCCCTTTGAGCAGCTCATATGGAGTCTTGTTGAACCTTTTCACCACTAAGGATCTGTTTTGGGTGAAGCAAACAGTGTTGATAGCTTTAGCCCAGAATGATGAAGGTAAACCAGATGCACAAAGCATGGTTCTAGCAGCTTCAACGAGGGTTCTGTTTCTCCTTTCGGCAACTCCATTTTGTTGTGGAGTTCTTACTGCTGAAAAGTTTTGTGAGATCCCTCTTTCTTCACAGAAGTCCTCAAGAGTACTGATCTGAACTCAGTACCATGATCACTTCTAAGCTGCTTTACTTGAGCATTTCCATCTTCATGATAAATCCAATGATTTCTCTAGCAGCCTCTCCTTTGCTCTTCAGATAGATCACCCATGTAAACCTGGAGAACTCATCAACCATTACTAGAGTGTATCTTCTTCCTCCTAGACTTGGGACACTGACTGGTCCAAACAAGTCCATGTGGATTAAGAAGAGAGGAGTATCAATAGAAAAATTATGCTTGGATTTAAAAGATGATTTTCTCTGCTTCCCTTTTTCACAAGCTGTGCAGAGTTTATCCTTAACTAAAGTTATAGAAGGCAAACCTGTTACCAACTCTTTCTTACAGAGTTTGTTGATATTCTTAAAGTTCAGGTGTGACAGTGTTTTGTGCCATAACCAGTTCATGTCTGCATTGGTTCTTGTGAGAAAGCAGGTTTTAGTTGTGGGATCAGCAAGATTTCATGTCCACAACATATACACCTTTCTTTCGTTGTGCACACGGCACAACTTTGCCTTGGGGATCCAATATGTAACCCAAGTGCTCATCAAAGTTAACCTTATAGCCAGCATCACATAGTTGACTTATGCTAACAATATTATGTTTCAGCCCAACCACATAGGCTACCCTTTTGAACACTGCAGCACCAGCTTGAAGAGTTCCATATCCTTCTGTGGATCCCTGTACAATGTCACCAAAGGTGACTTTTGGCCCTTTTTCAGGCCTGAGATCACTCAGTAGGTCCTTGCAACCTGTCATGTGTCCTGAGCAGCCACTGTCCAAGTACCAAACCTAGGATGGTTGTTTGTCCTACAGAGTGTCATAGGAAAATATTAGTTACTTTTAGGGGAACTAATCATAGTGATGAGTTCTCCTACTTCATCAACATTTGTTGATGGGCTAGTGATATCCACACTAATATTTCCTATTTGAATGGTATCAGTTTGGATACCACTCTCATTGACTAAGTTACTTCCAACACTGCTTGTTTTAGCAATGATGGAACTAGCAGAGTCAACAGGCCTCATGTCCTAAGTTTCAGGACAGTCTTTGGCAATGTGTGTCTTCTTTCCACATTTATAGCATTTTCTCTTTTAGCGTTTTTGGAAGAAGAACTTTCAGAAACATATTCTGAATTGTTTTTGTTGATTCTGTCAGCAGGTTTAACAAACTTATTACTATTCTTAGATGAATCAACAGTTTGGGTGGAAGGCACAATAGCAACAGCTTTGCTTGTTTCTTCTTTCCTCTTTTTGGGAGGACAGATGTCAAATACAGGAAGCTTGATTGGTTTTTTGACCTTCCACAGGTTTGGGAAACTTATTCCCAGATTTCTCAGGTTGAGCAATGACTTTGCCTTTGCCCTTACTGAGATGTGATTGATGTTACCTATCAACATGATCACTGTTTTTGGTCCTGAAAGACTTACCTTCATTTATAACCAAATTTCCACTATGATTTAAAAAGTTATTTGAAATCACAACAGATTTGCTTTCAACGTGAGACTTAACCCTGTTGAATGCAGGCTGCTTACCTTTTGAAAACTTTTTCTCAAAATGTTTAGCATCAAAAGGATTAACAGGTCTCTTACCATCAGCTTTGGACCTAGAGCCTGTTTTGTCAACAGGTTTAGTGTCCACGGCTACAGTTTGAGCATGTTTTCCTTTCTTATTCTTGTGTGAATCAGCAGAGCACTTAGCAGGCTGATTTGATGAAGAACACATTCCATCATCAGCTTTTAGGGCTTTTTCACACAAGCTATCAGTATTTTGAGGTATGACAAACCTGTTTGTTGAGAGTAGCTTACCATTTACTTTCTGGATGAAAGTGCTGGGAAGCTCACCAAGAGTGGATAAGTCATCTTTCAGATTATTAATCTCAACAATAGAAGCTGCTTTGTCAAGATCCCCCCCCAAGATAGGCTTAGATTTGTGTAGGGATCTGTTGACTGATACAATGGCTGACTTTTTGTGTAGATTGGCACCAAGAGTCAACTCTCTTTTGAATCTTTGCATGTTTTACATCTGTCTCTCTCTTTTCTTCAAGTAAAATGGAGTTGATGTGTGAGACGTCCTTGTTAATTAATGATATAATTGTAATCTCCAGGATCGACTAACAACCCAATGAGTATCATAATAATTGAAATTGAGTACTTAAATCAGAATTAAGCAAATCCACACTAAAGCAATGAAAGTAAATGTCTACAGTGTTTAAGTCTAGCTATTACATCATCATAATTGTTTAAAAGTAACAAATTCCCAGCCCCAAAGCTACATCGTCCATGTACCAATTAGCTTCTAAGGTCACCGAGATAAGAATTTGATTGCTTAAGATGAAGGTCCAGCTACACTTTTGCCTTTGCCTGAAACAATGTGAGTCAACAGTAAGCTAAATGCTTAGTGAGATAACAGATTATGCATACAACAAATATTTCTTTACAAACAATGCTTAACCATGGGCAGTGTAAGCCCCATGTATGTGAAAACGGCAGTGAAAGCCTCAATGTGTGAGTAAACCATGCAGTGCTAGCATGGGGTGGCAGTTCAATATGCTGATCGGGGATGTGCCGAACCTGATGGGATACGAGTGGGATGATCAGTCCCCGACAGTGGCCTGCTGTCAGCCCCAGTCCAGGTCGCATCAGATTGTGAAGTAATGATCATGCAGTGCAAGCATGATGTAAATAGATGCACTTTCAAATGAACGCTGGCTACATGTGTGTTACATGTCAAGTACGAGTGTGCATCATAACAACAAATCATGTACGAGTGCCAAATGAAGTATATGAAGAACGTGAACATGCCATTGAATGTATAAACATGAATGCAAAAACAATAAATGTTCGAATGACAATCTGTTACTCACAGTGATTGGTTTTGTGACTTGATCCTGAATCAATGTGTGTTTTGATAACACCACAATGATCTGTAATGAAAGTGTAATAGTGATTTTGTGTCAGTAATTGCTTAAAAATTGTATTCTGTAAATTAAGTGTAAATGGGTCTGATTTCGGACCACATCCGAATTCGGATGATCCGAATTGTAGATGGTCCGAAATTGGGTCTTTGGTCCGAAATAGGCTTGCTCCGAATTTGGGGTGATCCGAAATGGGGGTCCGAAATGGGTATTTGTCCGAATTAGGTTGGGGATCCGAATTGGGGAAGGATCTGAAATGGTCATGGATCCGAATTCATTGTTGGTCCGAACTCGGATAGATCCGAATTGGGATGGACCCGAATTCGGATGGTCCGAACCGAGTTCATCAGTCCGAGTTCATACTTAGTAAATTTCCAATATTTTCCAGAAATTATGTTTGGGTCATTTTTGCATGTTTTCGAGTCTAATACTGTAAATATGAACTTAAATGCTATTATTTAACTTATATCATCATATTTATGCATCAAAACAACCCATTTATATGACTTTTTCTACAAGTCTCGATGAACACACACACTAAAACACACACTTAATTCCAAAATCATACTTAAACTTCGAATCTGATTCTGAATTTTTGTATACAACAACATACATGCTCGAATTCAGATAATCTATCATAATATATGACATGCATTAACATTTGCATCTTGAATCTTAGAAATCGGTTCACATAAAAACCGACTCAAAAACTTCAAAAATCCGTAATATAGGGAGATTGTTACCTTGATTTGATACTTGCAGTTGCTATAGTTCCTTAATTGCTACTTGTTTCCAAATTTTGCACTTGAAATTTGATAATTCTTGTGTTCTTGAGTTGAAATCCGAGAGAGAGAGAGAATTGAGATAGGATACGGTAGAGAGAGAGAGAGTAGTGAGAGAGTGTGAGTTGGTGGAAATGAAAAGTTTCCATCTTTTATTTGTATTTTTAACCTATTTGCACAATATACCCCTCAACTTCGTATTCTCTCATTTAACTGATATAATGATAGAATTGACTTAAATTAACATAACAATCCTTTAATACAATAATTAAGTCCAATTAATTGTAAATTACATATAATTGAAAAATAGGGATGTTACAGCATGGGCTCCACCACGCCTATACTTCGTCCGCGAAGTCATGCTGCGCTAAACAAACTTGGGTACTTGTTCTTCGTGTCTTCTTCTGATTCCCAAGTGTGATTAGCTCCCCGATGATGCTTCCACTTGACCAGCACCATCCTGATCTCTTTGTTCCGTAGCTTTTTGACTTTTGTCTCCAATATGCACTCCGGTTCATCAACGAACCTTAGCCGTTCGTCAATCTTAATGTTCGAATGATCAGTCCATGGTACCCTGTCGGGCACCAGACTCTTTCTTAAGTAACCAACATGAAATACTGGGTGAACTCCTGATAACTCTTCCGACAAGTCCAAGTGGTAGGACTGATTCCCAACTCTTTCTATTATTTTGAAAGGTCCTATGAACCGAGGCGATAACTTTCCTTGCTTTACGAATCTTGTAACTCCCTTCATCGGAGAAACTTTTAAGTATACCCAATCGGCCTTTTGAAACTCTATCGCTTTATGACGGCGATCGTGGTAATTCTTTTGTCGATCTTGTGCCGTTTTCATGTACTGTCGAATGAGTTGTATCTTTTCATTGGTTTCTTGTAGCAAAGCTGGTCCGGCGATAGGAGTTTCTCCTGTTTCCCTCCAACAGGTTGGAGTCCTACATTTTCTGCCATACAGGAACTCGAACGGTGCCATCTTGATAGTGGAATGGTAACTATTGTTGTAGGAGAATTCAACCAGTGGAAGGTGATCGTCCCAGTTACCACCCAAATCCATGACACACGCTCTGAGCATGTCTTCTAGAGTTAAGATTGTTCTTTCACTTTGCCCGTCCGATTGTGGTCTATATGCAGTACTCATTGCGATACGAGTACCAAGACCGTTTTGCAAAGCAGTCCAGAAATTAGAAGTGAATCTACTATCTCGGTCGGAGACAATAGACTTAGGCACACCATGCCTAATAAAGATTTCGTTTACGTAGATCTGGGCAAGTCGGTCCAGTGAGTAGGTTTCTCGGATTGGTGTGAAGTGAGCAGATTTGGTTAATCGGTCAACAATGACCCAAATGGCGTCATGTTGACGACGAGTCTTAGGTAGCTTGGTTACGAAATCCATGGTAATATGGTCCCACTTCCATTCTGGGATAGGAAGAGGTTGCATACTACCATAGGGTTGTTGGTGCTCGGCTTTGACTAGACGACATGTTCTGCACCTTTCAACATACTGACCGACATCTCTTTTCAATCCTGGCCACCAGAAATCGGCCTTCAGGTCGTTGTACATTTTTGTGCTGCCAGGATGAATTGAGAATTTAGATTGATGAGCCTCCTCGAGAATTACATCTCGCATGTTCCCAAACTTAGGAACCCAAACTCTGCCGTAAACTCCTTTCAGTCCAGTTCCATCGTCTTGCATTAATGGCAACTGAATCCTGACATTTTCGTCTTTTACATTCTCTTCTTTTAGGGCCTGTAACTGAGCAGCCCTAACATCATCTATAATAGTTGAGGTCAAAATTGTAGAAGTCAAGGCATAGCAATATGCCCTGCAGTATGCTTTTCGACTTAGAGCATCGGCCACTACGTTGGCCTTCCCTGGATGATAGAGAATCTCACAGTCGTAATCTTTTATCAGCTCCATTGACCTTCTTTGCCTCATATTCAAGTCCTTCTGACTGAATATGTACTTTAAACTCTTGTGATCGGTGTAGAGCTGACACTTGGTTCCGTACAAGTAGTGTCTCCATAACTTGAGAGCGAAGGTCACAGCAGTTAGCTCTAGATCATGAGTAGAGTAATCTTTCTCATGTGGTTTGAGTTGTCTAGAAGCATAAGCTATGACGTTTCCTCTTTGCATTAGTACCGCACCCAAACCCGTGCCTGATGCATCTGTATAGACAACAAAGTCTTCGTTCCCTTCAGGCAGGGCTAACACCGGTGCTTCACTTAGTAATTTCTTCAGATTGTCAAATGCAGCTTGTTGTTCTTCTTTCCAAAAGAAAGTAGCATTCTTGCGAGTAAGCTTTGTTAGCGGAACGGCTATCTTTGAGAAATCTTTGATGAATCGGCGGTAGTAACCAGCCAATCCCAGAAAACTCCGAATCTCTGAGGCGTTGCGGGGTGATTCCCAGTTCTGGATAGCTTCGATCTTTGCAGGATCAACAGCAATCCCAGCACCAGATATCACGTGCCCCAAGAATTGGATCTGAATTAAATTTTGAGTAAGTACAAGCTAACAACGAGTTTATGATTAAGTATAAGGATCATGAAATTGTTTGGAGTGTTGAGACGTACCTGCCTCAACCAGAATTCACACTTAGAGAATTTGGCATAAAGTCGCTATATATGAGAATGTCATCGATGAACACGATGACAGATTTGTCGAGCATTGGTCGGCAGACTCGATTCATGAGATCCATGAAAGCAGCCGGCGCATTTGTAAGACCGAATGGCATTACCAGAAACTCGTAGTGTCCGTAACGAGTTCTGAAAGCCGTCTTTGGAATATCATCCGGGTGTACTTTGAGTTGGTGATAACCCGAACGAAGATCAATCTTCGAGAAGTAGCTTGCGCCTTGTAACTGATCGAAGAGATCATCAATCCGGGGCAACGGATATTTGTTTTTGATTGTGACTTTGTTGAGTTCTCGATAGTCGATGCACATTCGCAATGTGCCATCTTTCTTCTTGACGAACAGAACAGGAGCGCCCCAAGGAGATGAACTTGGGCGGATAAAGCCTTTGTCCAGCAGCTCATGTAACTGCTTCATCATTTCCTGCATTTCCGCAGGAGCTAAGCGATAGGGAGCCTTTGCTATTGGAGCAGCTCCGGGAACGAGATCAATGCGGAATTCCACTTGGCGATCAGGTGGCAATCCCGAGATATCTTCTGGAAAGACATCTGGAAAGTCGGAAACGACCGGAACGGTGGAAGGAGATTGAGTTTCAGCCTTTGCATCGACAGCGTAGGCTAAGTAAGCTGAACAACCCTTGGCAACGTGCTTTCGGGCTTTTGCAATTGAAATAAGGCATAGGTCTCCTTTGTGTCTGTCACCATAAATACAAATGTCTCGGCCCTCAGGAGTGGTGATCTTTTAATCATCCTTTTCTTGCAAACGATTTGGGCCTCATTGTGAACTAACTAGTCCATGCCTACTATGACATCGAATTCACTAAACTCCATCGGAATTAGATCTATGTTGAACACTACATCTTCTACAAGTAATGTGCAATTCCTATACACTTTGTCTGCTTTTACTAACATATTGCTAGCAGTTTCTATGTCAAGTACAAATTGCAGTTTGGAAGTTGGCATGTTAAATTGACGAGCAAATATAGTGGAGACAAACGAACGATTTGCTCCGGAATCAAACAAGATACGTGCAGGAATTGAGTTAACATAGAACGTACCAGTGACCACCTCCGGGTCATCCTTTGCTTCTTCAGCTGTGATTTGGAATGCCCTTGTTGGAGCCCTTTGAGATTGATCCCTGCGAGCCGTGGAAGCTACAGAAGATCTTGCTGTTGATTGTTGAGCATTCTGATCTCGTGGGGGTTTCGGGCAGTCCCTTGAGAAATGGCCAAGTCTGTGGCAGTTGTAGCATGCATCATCTTTTCGAGGACAATGCTCCCAGTGATGGCCTTTCTGCCCACAGCAGAAGCAATACATGTCCTGAGTCTTGCACTCCCCAGAGTGCGCCTTTCTGCATCGTCTGCAGTCCCTCATTTCAGAATTGGCCGAAAAGGCCCTTCCCTTCTTGGGTGATGAAGATTGTTGATGGGATTGGGGAGAGAATCGAGATGATCCAGACTCCCGCTGCCTTTTTGGCGGCGACGGTTGAGTTGGTGTTGCGGCAGCTGACCCGATGACATATCCAGATAACAGAACAATCTGCTCCACATTTCGAGCAGCCTATAGCAAACCAGCAAAGGTTGTATACCGAACCCCACTCATGGTTCGGCGAATCTCATAATCTAGTCCGGCCTCAAACCGGGCTATCTTCCTCTCTTCTGTGTCTACTTGATGGGGTGCGAACAGACTCAATCGAGTGAACTCAACGGCATATTGTGTAACCGTTTTCGTTCCTTGAGTCAGGTTCAGGAACTTCTCCTATAGACGGCGCTTCTCATCAGTAGGAAAGTATTGTTGAGAGAATACTTCCTTGAATTCACTCCATGACATGTGTGACACTACCTCCATCGTCAACACATGTGTCATAGCATCCCACCACATTACTGCGTCCCTTGCAAACATAGCGGTTGCAAAGCGGACCATGTCTTTGTCAGCACAGTCGCTGATTCTGAAAGTTCTCTCCGTGGTGGTGATCCATTCCAATGCAGTAACGGCGTCTCTAGTCCCATCAAAAGTAACAGCCCCGTTACTTTTGAAGTCCTTAAATCTGCAACCCCTTGATCGGTTAGAAGACCCAGTGTCTTGTCTTTCCTCTTGATCGTCCTGTTGTTGTTCCTTGTTCTTTCGTTTATCAGCTTTACGTTTTGCTTCGGCCTCATCTCTGGGCCTTAACTGATCAGCAAATGACTGAGCCTGCTCAGCCATTCGTTTGGATTGTAGCTCATTGTTCTGTTCCATAAGAGCTTGCATCATCTGGAACATTTGCTGAGGAGTCATATTGTCTCCTGACATGTTCTGAAATATAACAACTTATATTTAGAACATTTATTTGTAAGTCCTAAGTATTTACAGTTACCCTTTGTGTTTCCCCGTGTGCATGTCAATCCTATCTTAGTTCAGATCATTACTTAGAAGTTCATTCTGATATCATAACCTAAGTTTGAGTCCAAGTCCTCGCGGACACTTGAAACCTCAAACTAATGCTCTGATACCAAACTGAGACGTCCTTGTTAATTAACGATATAATTCTAATCTCCAGGATCGACTAACAACCCAATGAGTATCATAATAATTGAAATTGAGTACTTAAATCAGAATTAAGCAAATCCACACTAAAGCAATGAAAGTAAATGTCTACAGTGTTTAAGTCTAGCTATTACATCATCATAATTGTTTAAAAGTAACAAATTCCCAGCCCCAAAGCTACATCGTCCATGTACCAATTAGCTTCTAAGGTCACCGAGATAAGAATTTGATTGCTTAAGATGAAGGTCCAGCTACACTCTTGCCTTTGCCTGTAAACAATGTGAGTCAACAGTAAGCTAAATGCTTAGTGAGATAACAGATTATGCATACAACAAATATTTCTTTACAAGCAATGCTTAACCATGGGCAGTGTAAGCCCCATGTATGTGAAAACGGCAGTGAAAGCCTCAATGTGTGAGTAAACCATGCAGTGCTAGCATGGGGTGGCAGTTCAATATGCTGATCGGGGATGTGCCGAACCTGATGGGATACGAGTGGGATGATCAGTCCCCGACAGTGGCCTGCTGTCAGCCCCAGTCCAGGTCGCATCAGATTGTGAAGTAATGATCATGCAGTGCAAGCATGATGTAAATAGATGCACTTTCAAATGAACGCTGGCTACATGTGTGTTACATGTCAAGTACGAGTGTGCATCATAACAACAAATCATGTACGAGTGCCAAATGAAGTATATGAACAACGTGAACATGCCATTGAATGTATAAACATGAATGCAAAAACAATAAATGTTCGAATGACAATCTGTTACTCACAGTGATTGGTTTTGTGACTTGATCCTGAATCAATGTGTGTTTTGATAACACCACAATGATCTGTAATGTAAGTGTAATAGTGATTTTGTGTCAGTAATTGCTTAAAAATTGTATTCTGTAAATTAAGTGTAAATGGGTCTGATTTCGGACCACATCCGAATTCGGATGATCCGAATTGTAGATGGTCCGAAATTGGGTCTTTGGTCCGAAATAGGCTTGGTCCGAATTTGGGGTTATCCGAAATGGGGGTCCGAAATGGGTATTTGTCCGAATTAGGTTGGGAATCCGAATTGGGGAAGGATCCGAAATGGTCATGGATCCAAATTCATTGTTGGTCCGAACTCGGATAGATCCGAATTGCGATGGACCCGAATTCGGATGGTCCGAACCGAGTTCATCAGTCCGAATTCATACTTAGTAAATTTCTAATATTTTCCAGAAATTATGTTTGGGTCATTTTTGCATGTTTTCGAGTCTAATACTGTAAATATGAACTTAAATGCTATTATTTAACTTATATCATCATATTTATGCATCAAAACAACCCATTTATATGACTTTTTCTACAAGTCTCGAAGAACACACACACTAAAACACACACTTAATTCCAAAATCATACTTAAACTTCGAATCTGATTCTGAATTTTTGTATACAACAACATACATGCTCGAATTCAGATAATCTATCATAATATATGACATGCATTAACATTTGCATCTTGAATCTTAGAAATCGGTTCACATAAAAACCGACTCAAAAACTTCAAAAATCCGTAATATAGGGAGATTGTTACCTTGATTTGATACTTGCAGTTGCTATTGTTCCTTAATTGCTACTTGTTTCCAAATTTTGCACTTGAAATTTGATAATTCTTGTGTTCTTGAGTTGAAATCCGAGAGAGAGAGAGAATTGAGAGAGGATACGGTAGGGAGAGAGAGTAGTGAGAGAGTGTGAGTTGGTGGAAATGAAAAGTTTCCATCTTTTATTTGTATTTTTAACCTATTTGCACAATATACCCCTCAACTTCGTATTCTCTCATTTAACTGATATAATGATAGAATTGACTTAAATTAACATAACAATCCTTTAATAATTAAGTCCAATTAATTGTAAATTACATATAATTGAAAAATAGGGATGTTACAATGTGTTTTATTTCATCAAGCTCAGTTTCCAACTTATGGAAACTGTCCAGTTTACCGGATTTTGTGTCAAGATCATTTTTAAGCTTAGAGATTTCAGACAGTAAAACATTGTGCTTCTCAACAGCAGCCTTTAAATCAACAAGCATATATTCAAACATTTTTACTTTTTCTTAAGAACTGTAAGCCATAAAGTTTTGTTCCTTGTACATCATTTTGGGGTTCCAGTTCTCTAAGCTGCTGAAGGCTTCAGCTTCAGCCAAGTCCTGTTTGAAGTTGCTGGTTGATGGGGCATTAGTGTTGGCCATCAGACAGTTGTTGTCTTCTTCATCTGAGGATGAATCAGACTCCTCCCAATCACATGTCTCAGCCATGAGCCCCTTTTGCTTGTTGGAAGCCACTGAGTTTTCCAACTTTTTCAGCTTAGCCATGGCCATAAGGTACTTAACCCTGTAGCCATCGTCCCTGTTAGTCTTGAATGGTTTGGAGGACTGACCAACAGCTTTTGACACACAGTCAGCAGCTATATGGCCAGTCTTGCCACATTTGAAGCACTCAGCCTTAAATTTATCAAATGCCTTCTTTTTGATAGCATTTGAGTTTCCCTGCAGCATTTTTCTTCCAAATGTTTTCTTGTTGAACCTTTTGACAAGCATTGTAATCATTTGCTCATGATCAAGTTAGAAAGATCTGCATTGTCTTCCTCATCAGACATTTCTTCCCTTTCATCATCAGCCTGTTGATCAGGTTGTGTGAACACATCATATACCTGCCCAACAGGTTGTCTCACGCTGGCCACTAAGGCAGCACCTCTCTTAGACATCTCCAAAGCATTTCTTTTCTGTTGCCTTGACTGCTCATCATTCAGTAAAGATCCATATAACTTTACAAGATCCATACCTTTGATGGTACCTGAGTTTCTTAAGATGGTAGAAAAATAGTTCCACTCTTCAGGCAGGATGTCCAAGAACTTGTTCACCAGAGTCAGGTTGTCCTTTGTGATTCCAACAGCTCTGAGATCATTAACAAGAGCACTAAACCTGGTGTAGGTTTCTGTGAGTGACTCCTTTGGTTTTGCAAAGAAGAGTTCATACTGTCAAACAAGATTGTTAATCCTGTTATCCAGTGTGATTGTGGGACCATCATAGACGGTACATAAAGTATCCCACATCTCCTTTGCAGTCTTCATCTTCTCAAGCTGTTTGAACACATCATCAGGCAGAGAGATGACCAGGTTATTCCTGGCTTTTGCAGCCAGAGCAACCAGTCTTTTGTCTTCATCAGACCATTGAACTTTGGCCTTCTCAAAGGGTCTGATTTCAGGGGCAGCTCCTTAACACCAGGAGTAATGGTAGTAACAGAAGTTGGCACATAGGGACCTTCCATTACTATCTCTGGTAGTTATACATCCAGATTCTCTAAATAGAGCATCATTCTGCACTTCTACCCAGAGAAGTTCTGATGATTGAACTTGGGGGGTTTGGCCATTAACCCATTGTCATAGTAGGAGGAGGAACTTGCAGCACTGTTGTCCATGGGAAAGTAGGGACAATGAGAGATCTAGAGTTGACACACACTCTATCTGCTCTGATACCAGTTGTAGGTCCCAAAAGGTTTCCCTAGTGTATTGTTCTAAGCTGTAGAGGAGGGGGGGTGAATACAGCCTTTTAAAAACTCAACACTCTTTTCTCAATGTTTGTGTATATTATCAACAAGTGTTAATTACAAACAAGCTTGACTGCGGAAAGGTTCAAGCTGAGATGGCAGATACAACAGTTGTTCAACTAATCTAAGACACACTCAGACTAGGTACAATGACTACACTCACTTAGATGCACTCACTGATTTTTCAAGACTCAGATGGACAGCTTGAATTAGAACAGCTTAGACACACGTACTGTTATATTCAAGCAGACTTGCATGCATGAAAAACACACTTTAATGCACGATCTGATTTCACACTCTTGGATGTCTCACAATCCTTAGAAGCTTCCTTTTGTACTCTCACTGATAATTTTCAGTGAAGCTTCTTCATTGGACAAATGAGATAGTGGAAAGTCTTTCCAAAAAGACAAGACACCTTTTCTGCACATTCTGATAAAGCAGATTTGTCTTCATATGGCAGAATCTTTGTCTTTTTCTTTTTGTCACTGTTGCATAAGGCTTTAACCAAAAGAGGAATGTCAACTTTGCATCTTTCTTCTTTTGCTAAGGCCATTTTGATATAAGAAAAGGTCTGTCACCCTTTTCAGATATCCGTTTGTCTTCATGTAACAGAACAGCGTAGGCAGGATTTGCAGTTTCTGTTTTCCACTTTGTCTTCGACTTCTAAACTGATCTTGTAGCAAAAAACAATACATGAGGACTTAGAAACACATTCCATAATGTGTTTAGCCTGTTCACAAAGAACAGAACAGTTAGAATCTGTCCAAGCTGCTCAACAGAACAGAGCAGCGTAGACAGTTTATGTCCAGCCTGTTCAGCAGACAGAACAACTTGGACAATCTGGCTTTGTTGCAACGAATGCAACAGGGTAAACAGCTTTGGGCTGATATTGCAAATCACTTTTCAGGTTTCAATAAGGCAAAAACAGGCCTTAAATTATACCTTCAAGTGCATCAAACAGGTTTGATTAAAAATCTCCCCCTAAGATGTAGAGCAGGTTTGACTGAGGCCTTTTTGTGCCTAACAAAAACAGAGGCTAATACCTCCGTTCGTTCATGAACGTGACCGCAATCCCATGATCGCGTGCCACAATGTTCTTGAGACGAGCCCGTGCCATGTTGCCTTGGGCGCTGGGCGCGATGTGAGCACAGGCGGTGGAGGATCGAGCTCGTGCCGCGTTGATGAGCACGATCGCGATGGAGAGCGCGACCGAGACCGAAGGAGCGCGACCACGATGGTCAGCGCAACCGTGACTCTATGAGCGCGGCCGCGATCCGACTAGGGTTAGGGTTTCGGGCAATGTGAGTCTTGTGATTGGGTATCCAGGTTTGTACGTGTTACTTGGGAGTCATGTATAGAGTTATTGAGCTGTGATTGTGATATCAAGTTATTATATTGTGATTCCAGGGTCTCGAGTTGATAGGGTTGGGATACGGGAAGGGAACAAAGGCTTGAGGAGTGAGCTATCAAGGTCAGGTGAGTTTGCATGTTTTTCTGAGATACATGTACGATTATTTATTTGATACTTGCATGATCTTTTACTTAGCTTTCTTACGAGATTGTTATGAGTTTTATACGAGTTTTATACTGAGATATTATCATGCATGTATTATTAAGCTTTATTGTGAACTGAGGTTTATTGAGAACTGAGTTTTATTATATGAGATTCCGGACACATGAGCTACTGAGATAGTAAACCGCGCGGATGGGCAGGGGTCGGGTCGCTCCCGATTCCCTGAGTTCCTGACAACTATTTGTGCAGTCTAGGGATTTGGGTACGTGGATTCGTCAACACGGGTTGAGTACCTATTCTGAGCTACCTTGTGGGATCTCATATACTTGTTTAGTAAAAAACGCTGAACACTTTGCTATTGAGTTTACTTTCTTTTACTGAGCTTTCATAATCGTACTACTAACACTTGCATTCTCACCAGCTTTAGCTGACCATGTGTTTAAATGTGTGTATCTCAGGTGACCAGAGATCTAGTAGGCCTACTGGACCCAAGTAAGTTAACATGTACAACACTTGAGGAGTTTATCTACCTTTCTTAGAGGTACTTATATTTTGGGGATTGTATATATGTACTTCGGATATTGTGTAATTTAATCAAGGATTTTCGTGAGTTAATATGTAAACTAAAGTTTTAAATTATCGGGGTTTCCACCTGTTTATATTGGGAACAATTAGGGATACTATATTATGTTTCAGCTAACGTGTTATTATGTGGCATTGGGGAGTAGTTCGAGGGTGTTACAAGCTTGGTATCAGGGCCTTGGTTTAAGAGGTTAAGTATCTAGTTCCTTGAATTGTAATCCGAAGTAGATCTCCTACGTGCTAAATGAGTAGTGTATAGTGTTATTTAGAGTTAATATGTATTATTATCTTTACTGAGCAGGTTATTATGGACCGTGAGGGCAGCAGGCCTCAGGGAGATGACTCTAGGGGATAGAAGTATGTGCATAGGTCTGACCTCTATTTGATGTTACGTCAGTTCTTTGATGAGCGCTTTCCAGCGCAGGGAGCAGGCCGGGGTCAAGGTGCGTTACCCCCGCTAGAGACTGGGTCTGAATCTGGGGCTGGTGCTTCTTCTAACCATCCGATGCGAGGGTCCTTTATGGACTTTATGATGGGTCATCCTTCTGAGTTCTCCAGGGGAGTTGGTGCCTCGAAGGCACTAGACTGGCTGCGAGAGATCGAGGCGGCATTTCATATAGCCTATGTGGATAGAGAATATATGGTGAGTAACGCCTCCTACCTGCTGAAGGGAGGAGCATTGTGATTGTGGAATTCTGTAGTGAGTGCCCGAGGAGTCGATATTGCTTATCAGTTGACTTGGGAGGATTTCCGGATGGAGTTTGAGCTGCAGTATTGTCCTTAGGACACGAGAAGAGATTTGGAGCGAGAGTTTATCCATTTACAGCAGGGATGCATGTCAGTCCAGGTGTATATAGATGTCCTTAATGACAAGGCTCAGTATACGCCACATCAGGTGGTTACAGACAACCGTAAGGTCAACATGTTCATTGGGGGTTTGAGATCTGATATCAGGGAGTTTGTGGGGATGTTGTGCGACCCCACCTTTTCATCAGCTATGAAGTACGCTCGCCGACGAGAGCGGGAGATTTAGAGATAGAGAGAGCAGCCGGTGCTTCAGAGACAACGTGTAGAGCAGACGGTGTAGGGTAAGAGTTAAGGGTCAGAGTCTGAGGCAGCGAGCCATGTGGACAGAGTTAAGGGGACCGAAGAGATCAGGGTAGTGATGATAGGCAAATGAGTTTTGGGCAGAGTCAGGGTCAGAGTCTGAGGGAGTAGAGGTAGGGACAGAGACTGTGTCAGAGTTAGGGCAGTGTCAGTAGGGCATCCATTGACTCTGGGAGCAGAGTTGGGAGCTCGGCAGCGATCGAGTGAGATTGTCAGTGGTGCTGATGCCGCCATGCATGGCCGTGTGCCCAAGAGCACCTTCGATGTTTTCGGTGCGGCCAGTACGGTCACACTGTGATTGCATGTAACTCGCATCATTCTCTTTGCTTTCAATGTCATATGTCGCGAGATTGTCCGAGCCCAAGGACAGGGATACCAGGGGTGTAGCTGAGGTTCAGGGTCGTCGTCAGTACCCCGTGGGGGTGGAGTAGCGAGGGCCAGAGACAGAGTTTTACAGGGTACGACCGAGGAGGCGAGGGAGTCGCTTGATGTTGTATCTAGTATGTTTATCCTTAATGAACTATGTGCCTTCATTTTAATTGATTTGGGGTCTGATCGTTCATATGAGTCTGCAACTTTCTGTGGTTATTTTACTGTAGCTTCATCTGAGTTATCTGTTTACGTGATTGTTGAGCGAGTTGAAGGGAGTATTGTATTAGTGAGTCGAATTTATAGAGATTGTGTGTTAGAGAAAGATGACCATCGATTTTCAGTAGACCTAATGTCTATGGAGATTAGTACTTTTGATGTGATTATAGACATGGATTGGCTGACAGCATGCCTGTAAGACCCAAATTTCTCAAAGGTCTTAAGACTAGACCCAGTAGAAATCCAATATTAATCAGGATACTAGGATAATAATTAACACTGTGGAATTAAAGTTAATTACAAACACAGACAAATTTTAAGTAATATGGTACAGACTTCTAGACTAGTACATCAAAGCACAAAATATAAACTAGCCCAGTATCTCAGAACTCTATCATCAGTTAAGTACCAAGGTGTTGAAACATGTTCTAAGCCACTTCAAGCTCTTTCACAGTATTGACGTATGAACTAGGTCCAACCAATCCTTTGCCTTTACCTGAAAAAATAATGCAACTACGGGGTAAGCTTAATTGCTTAGTGAGAATGTTAAATTTCACATTTAACATGCAATTATGAACGCTGGCTCAAAAGCTCATGCACTGGACTCGACTCATGCACAACTCTGCTCTTTTGCTCATGCACTGCACTAGGCTTATGAACAACTCAAATCTCGAAGGGACATTGGCCAATATAAATGCTCTGATGCGCGTCTTTGATCAGCTCCCAGTTATAAAACTGTTGTTGCTCTTGAGACCTTTAGACAAATTCATAAGGAATGCTCTGGATAATAAAAACATCATACACACGCATCAATAGTGGGGATCAACCACGTACTGGGCTAGCTACCAGTAATTGTTGTATGGGTATCATCAGAGTGCTTAGCTCTAGCTACCCTCTGTGCTTTCATCATGTAAATCAGCACATCATAAGCCTAACATTAACCCAATACTGAGCAATAGTGTTGGTGGTAAGCTTAACAATCAAATGACTTGTCAAAGAATAGAAGCTAGAATAAGAAATGCTCAGCTCAACAAATCATAGTAAACATGCTATGACAATATATCAACATGCTCAAGATCTTAATGTCAATAAAATCAGGATATAGCAACAAAAGTCTCAATTCACATAATTTGCAGTTAAAATAAAATCTACAACTCACAGTTAAAGTAGAACCACTATAAGATTTATATGAGACTTACAGACAACTTGCTACTTTGCTACAGCCTTCACTGATGCTCTTTAATATGTCTTTTAGCTGCTTGTGTTGCTCAATCTGTTGTTCATAACATTTATGATGTTTATGAGCTTTTATGTCTTCTAAATAAGCACATTCAGTGTTATGTTGTTTGCCTTTGATCTCAAAGTCTCATATTTTTATTATATGAGATGAACATGGCCAACTATTTATAAGACATGGACGTATTTGTAACACTTTATCATGTAAATGCTTTTATAATTTGGCTTTTTGAAGCTTATATATATTACTTGTTCATTGAAAAGTCTTATCTTGTCATTATATAGCTTATTGATGATTTATTCATTAACCAGACATAGTATGTCATACATTCACATTGATTTGTATAATATAATCATTTTCTTTATAGACTTTCATGAATGATCACACAAGCACACATATAAGAAGTAAGAATTCATTATGAGGTGTATAAATGGCTACATCATTACCCCCATGCCTTGATTTGGCTCACATTTCTTTTTAGTCCATTTGGGTCCTCAAGACTTAGTTATTTTGAGTCACCTGTATGTGTATTCATAACATACTTCAGTTGACATTGCATGACATTTATTATTACTTTTCAGGCCATATAAACAAGGCCAAAGGTCAAGGAATTCAAGCTAAGGGCCAAGGAAGTTAGGCTATCGACTAGGCCATGTACCATGTTACTTAAAAGCTTTTTGTGGCTGCTATTACAGCCCATCATTTGTGCTTTTTTACATCCCTAATATGTATCAATTTTTCACAATTAAGGCTCTACATGTAGTGGCAAAATACCAAAAGGCATATCCGAGGGGCAAAGGGGCTTTTGGCTAAAGGCCAAGCCACCATTGTACGTTTTCTGGGATGATGGGTGTTGTTGTCCAGGTCTATTTTTCTCATCTGGAACAGCTCCTATCACGTACTATTAGTGCAGTACTAAGGGTTAGAAGTCTTGGCCAAAGGTCAAAAGACTTGGACTAGGGAACAAGAGGCTTTTCGTCAAGGCCAAGCCACAATTACAGGCTTAATGTGACGTTTTTGCTGCTGTCAAAAATATCACAGCACATATTAGTCATTCCGTGCCACGTTTAATCACTTTTAGGAGTTCATTTTAAGGACTAAGTGTGTGTAGAACTCATGCTAGATGTTTAGGGATTAATTTACAATGTTTTGGAGTTCATAATAGGTGTGAACTAGTTTTTAAATGATATAGTTGCAACACCAAAACTAATTACAAGTTGCTGAATTTTAGATGCTGTTAAATGGACACACACACATTAGGGACTCACTTTTAACTTAGCTTCCTTTGTGGAATTAAAGGAAATGGGTTGCTGATTTATTTATGCATAGAACAACATACATCTGAGATATATAAAAAAAAGAAAAGGGAAATGGCTATAGGATGCTTCTGCTGGACACACACATACTGTTTGCACGCCCTCTATACAATTAGCAAACACAAACACTTGCATTTACTGCTACTGTTCTTTTTATTTCCCAGCATACAAGACACACAATACACTCAGATGTTATATATATATATATATATATATATATACATATATACATATATATATATATATATATATATATATATATATATATATATATATATATATATATATATATATATATATATATATATATATATATATATATATATATATATATATATATATATGTATATATTCATTTTTCGCTGTTGCTGTGCTGATTTTTCTTTTGGTTTTGACTTGATCAGCACACTCACAAACACACACAAACTTAACACAACACTTAGGATATTAAAGGTTAAATGGCTGCTGCTTACAGTTTCTGTTGCTCACACAACACACACATCATTAACTAATTAATTTACTTATATATGAATGAAAATCAGGGGGCTGCTGTAACTGTTCTGGTCGTCCATCCCGGTTCTTTCCACAACAACACCCTACTTAATGTATATGCAACAAGGACTAGAAGTTTGCTGTTGTTTCATGCCACATACAGTCGAGATTCAAGTCAGAAAGAAAAAGAATGTTGCTGAACAGTTTCTGTCGTACAGCATACATCCGAGATTCTCCAATAGTGAATCTTGGTTCTTATTACAACAAGATCAACACACAACTTATATGTATATAGAAATTTAGAAGGGGCTGCTGTTTTGAGGATTAAAAACATCCAAATTTAGAAGAAAATTTCATTTAACTTACAATTAATGTTAAACTTGTTAATCACAGTTCATTAAAGTTCAGGTTGTCACAATGCCAGACAGACATTTTTGGTTCCAAGAAGCTGATTTGGATCCTGATTTCGGAGACTGAGTTAGTGACAGTGTACGGGGAGGGGCGTCGAGGAGATATGAGTATCGTATCGATGGCGAGAGCGTAGAGATATGTGGGGAAGTGGTGTGCCACTTATTTAGCCTATGTGTTTCCAAATGAATTGCCAGTGCTGCCACCAGATCGACAGGTCGAGTTTAGGATCGACCTCGTTCACAGAGCTGTAATGTGGATAGAGATGATATGATGAGTTACGCCTCCTACCTGCTGAAGGGAGGAGAATTGCGATGGTGGAGTTCTGTAGTGAGTGCCCGAGGAGTCGATGTTGCTTATTAGTTGACTAGGGAGGAGTTCTGGACGGAGTTTGAGCTGCAGTATTTTCCTCAGGACACAAGGAGAGAGTTGGAGCGAGAGTTTATCCATTTACAACAGAGATCCATGTCAGTCCAGGAGTATATAGATGTCTTTAATGACAAGGCACAGTTTGTGCCACATCAGGTGGCTACAGACGATTGTAAGGCCAGCCTGTTCATTGAGGGTTTGAGATATGATATCAGGGAGTTTGTGAGATGTTGCGTCACCCCACCTTTTCATCAGCTATGGACTACGCCTGCTGATGAGAGCGGGAGATCAAGAGACAGAGACAGCAATCGGCGTCTCAGAGACAGCATGTAGAGCAGACGGGGCAGGGTCAGAGTTCGGGATCTTCGAGATTCTACCGAGAGAGACGACTGGGCGGATACTCTGAGCCACGTGCATAGAGTTCAGGGGCCCGGCGAGATTCATGGCAGGGATGAGAGGCAGATGAGTTTTAGGCAGAGTAAGGGTTAGAGTCAGAGGCAACAGAGGCAGGGGCATAGACCGAGCTAGAGTCAGGGCAGTGTCAGTAGGGGATCCAGAGACTCAGGGAGCAGAGTTGGGAGCTCGACAGTGATCGAGCGAGATTGTCAGTGGTGCCGACGCCACCAGGTGGGTCGTGTGCTCTAGAGCACCTTTGATATTTTCGTTGCAGCCAGTACGATCACACTGCGGTTGCATGTACCTCGCATCATTCTCTTTGCTTCCGATGTGGGAAGCCAGGTCATATGTCGTAAGATTTTCCGAGCCCAGGGACAGGAATACCAGGGCCGAGTTCGAGTGGAGCTGGAGATTTCGGATCGTCGTCAGTACCCCCTGGGGGTGGAGTACCAATGGCCAGAGACAGAGTTTTTCAGGCTACGGTCGAGGAGGCGAGGGACTCGCTTGATGTTGTATCTTGTACGTTTATCCTTAGTTGTGACACCCTTGCCACAATAACCACCATTACATTACCCAGAATTAAACACAACTCATAATACATTAATGATCTAAAATATTTAGCATAATACAGAAAATTGAAAGTACATAATTAAAATAAAAGTGTCAAACACCCTACGGTGCTACATGGTTCCAGTCTAATCTCTACATACTCAATAATTATTGCAAACCTTCCCAAATTTTACAACATTGTCCTCATGTATCAATTACCAATTTAGCAGTAGAGGATCTTCCAAGACTTCAAAAGTATGACCTAACTAGAAGGTCCGGCAACGGATTTACCCTATCGTGAAAAATGTGTGCAACTGACGGGTAAGCAAAGCCTAGTGAGTACAGAGATTATACATTCTACAAATATTTTTGCAGCACACAAGAGTAACACCGGCAACAAATGACGTATACTCTCTTCGTACACGAAGTACGGAAATGTGCCACAGCTCCATCGTGCCATTGCACGGAGTCACACATTCAATTGAGGCGAAAATTACCATCGGGGATGCTACACCTGCCCATCAAGACCTCGGAGGGATCAGCTCCAGGTCATATAGCCTTGGTAGCACGATTTACCAGTTATACCTCACAAACACATCAGAAGATGCACAACAAAGAACACGGAACATGTAATAACATGCAACAAGACAATGTGCATCAACATAAACGCAAGTTAGTAGAGTGCCAATCGAAAGTGAAACAACATGTCTCAATGATCAAAAACTAACATAAAAATTAATGTAGACAGATACAATCCTAAGTACTCACAGTGGGTGCATTTAATTAACTTCAAATTATTATTTATCTTCGAAATTTCAACAGGATTCGCAAAGTACCTCACTGTGTGTTAAACAACACCACAAGGGACCTATTACATTTCCATAGGAAAATACCATCAATGACAATATAATAATCATTCTCATTAAGTTTCACAAGTCAAAGTGTTAACTCTTCGGATTCACCATCCGAAATTCATTTTTGAAATCCCAAAGTTCGTATTGTTATTAAACACAAAGAACCCATCATTAAATACCTTATTATAATGCCAAAGATATCCCAAAAAGTTGATTATTAAACCAGAAATTCGGGTCATTTAAAACAGATCCGAGTTTCGCATGTACTGGGGCCGACTCGTCGAGTCAGTTGGTCTAACTCGCCGAGTCGAGGTCCAAATTTTTTATCTCGGCCGGATTTCGTTTGCACCCGAGAAATAATCCAAAATAGCTTGACCCGAAATTGACCCATCCGAGTTCGGGTTTCAACACTTAGCAATTTTACCTGATCTTCAATGTGTTCTTGGTGCTTGCCGAGTCCCCATGCGACTCGCCCAGTCAACTTGCAGATGTGCAGGTCGCAACTTCCGGGTTTTACTAAAAAATTTGCCAAACTCATTTCTACTTGCAATCTGAAATAATGTTATATCAATATATTGGGGTGTTTCTAAACTATTCTCCCCTCCATAACATGTTAAATCGTCCAGATTGAACCAAAAATGAGGAATTTACTCAAGAACACAAAAACTCACAAAAGTTCAGTTTTCTCACCTTTTTGGTTGATTTAATGGACGATTTTTGTTTCTGAGCCTTATAGGGACTTCAATTGATGTTCTCCAACTAAAATATCATACAGGTAACAACAATCCATCAGACTCAAAATCTAATTTTTTTGCATCTTTAATTTTCTAAAATAAAACCCAAACTTAGTAAATACTTTCTTACCTTGATTCAGACTTGAATTGTGTTATAACAACTTTTAATACACGAATTTTCTTCTCAATTCTCAATTTCCAGCAGAGATTTCTTGAGAGAAAGTGAGAGCTTTTGAAGGTGAGGACTTGGTAAAATGAGAAACGAAAGACTAATGGTCTTTTTATTCATCATTTTCGGTAATTGTCATAAGTGGCCCCTCCACTTATCTGATTTCATTTAATAAAGTTTCAATCTGTATTTTATCATCACTAACACATATATTTCATCATACTAAATTAATAACTTGAAATTCTAAAATTTAATTACTTAAAATTGCAATCAACTTTTTTTTTTTAAGTTTCTGAATACTTAAATTTTCATTCATAATCCAACTTGATTATACTAAATACAAAACTGAGACTAATTATCCTTGATTACAACAATTTAGATCCTAGGATGTTACAGCATGGGCTCCACCACGCTTGAACTTCGTCCCTGATGTTAATTAGTTTCGAAATGATGCAGATACTTCTTCAACATGTCAGTCTTCGTTTCCCACGTGTGGCTCGCTCCTATATGATGCTTGCAACATATCAGCACCATTTCAATTTATTTGTTCCTTAGCTTTTTGACTTTAGTACCCCACACACATTCCGGCTCTTCCACATATCGAAGCCTTTCATCAATCTATAGCTCAGTATGATCTGCCCAATCCTCGTTTCCAGTAGTAAAAGATTTCCTAAGGTTCCCCACAAGAAACACCGGGTATATGCCCGACATCTCTTCAGGCAACTCTAAACGATAAGATTGATTCCCCACTTTTTCTGTTATTTTGAATGGACCAACAAATCTCGTTGCGAGCTTGTAGATGATCGTCCTAATTACCGCCTAGATCTAGAATGCATGACCGCATCATATCTTCAAGTGTAAGGATGGTCCTTTCACTTTGGCCATCAGTTTGCAGACGGTAGGCCGTACTCATTGTGATTCTCGTGCCTAACCCTTCTTGTAAGGCATACCATAAGTTGGATGTAACGACTATCTCGATCCGACGCAATGGACTTTGGGACTCTATGTCTAGAGAAAATCTCAATCATATAAATCTGTGCCAACCTTTCCAATGAATAACTTTATCTGATAGTAATGACATGAGCAGACTTAGTCAACCTATCAACTATCACCCATACCGCATCATGTTGACGCCTAGTCTTTTGCAACTTGGTAACAAAATCGATGGTTATGTGTTCCCACTTCCATTCGGGAACGGGAAGTGGTTGCAGATTGCCATACGGTTGCTGATCTTCGGCTTTCACCAGCTGGCAAGTTCTACACCTTTCAACATAATGACCAATGTCCTTCAATCCGGGCCACCAAAAGTTAGCTTTTAATGAATTGTACATCTTTGTGCTCTCGGGATGTATAGAAAATTTCGACTGATGCGCTTCCTCGATAATCACCTTTCTCATGCCTCCAAACTTTGGCACCCAGATTCTTCCATAAACACCTTTCAGACCAGACTCGCTTGTTTCCATAACCATCTTCTACACTCGTATATCCTCGGCACCAACATTTTCTTCCTTTAAAGCTTCAATGGAGCGGCTTTTACATAATCAATAATCATGGAAATCAATATCGGTGAAGTCATCATGTAGCAGCAGTCTTTGGAATATGCTTTGACTTAAAGCATCGGCTACAACGTTGGCCTTGCCAGGGTGATAGAGTTTCTCACAATCGTAGTCTTTAATCAATTCCATAGACCTACGTTGTCTCATGTTAAGTTCTTTCTCACTGAATATGTACTTTAGGCTCTTATGGTCAGTATACAGTTGACACTTTGTTAGGCACAAAAAAGGCCTCAATCAAACCTGTTCAATATTATAGGGGGAGATTTCAGTTAAACTTGTTTGATACACTTAAAGGAAAATCTAAGGCTTTCCTAATGCCTTATTAAAACCTGATAAGTGATTTGCAAAATCAATCTAAGTCTGTTTACAGTATTACATTCGTTGTAACTTAGCAGATTGTCAAAACTGTCCATAACCGTTGGACAGGTTTGACATAAGCTGTCTAAGCTGTTCATGTTCGTTGGACAGCTTTGACCCAAAATAAGCATATGGTTATTTGTGAACAGAACCTGTTTCCATGTCCTCATGCAAAGTCTTGGACGTGATGATCAGCTTACAAATCAAGACAAAGTGGAAAATCAGAAGCTGCCAGTTTTGCCAAAGCTGCTCTGAAGCATGAAGACAAAGAGGATATTTGAAATGGGTGACAAAGCATTTCTTATATCAAAATAGCAATACATGGAGAGGAAAGATTTAAAGTTGACAATCCTCTTTAAGGTATATCTGTGTGTAACAGAGACAAAAAGAAAAAGACTAAGATTCTGCCACATATAGACAAAGCCTGAGTTGTCAGACGTGCAGAATAACATCCTTGTCTTTTTGTAAAGGCACTCCACTATCTCTGCACCCGATAAGGAAGTTTCACTAAGATTCACTTAGTGAGTATAAAAAGAAGATTCTAAGGAATTAGAGATAACCAAGAGAGACATCCACAAGCTCAGAACGTGCAAATAGAAATTTTGTTTTTCATGAATGCAAGTTCTGTTTTGTGATTGAGATTAGAATAGTAAGAGTGTGTCTAAGTTGTTCAACTTCAAAGCTGTTTGTCAGTGTCTTGTAAAACAGTGAGTGCATCTTAGTGAGAGAATACATTGTAACTAGTCTAAGTGAGTGTTAGATGAGTTGTTAATCTTTTGTTTCTGTCATCTCTGTTTGGATCATTCCACAATCCTAACTTGTTTGTAATTAACACTTGTTAATATATACATTCAAACTTTGAGAAAAAGTGTGTTGAAAATAATTGGCTGTATTCACCCTCTACAGCCTATAGTAACATACTTGGGAAACCTGTTGGGACCTACACACTTATATCTGTACAGATAATGTCTCCAAAACTTCAAAGCAAATGTGACAGCTGTTAACTCCAGGTCGAGAGTCGAGTAATCTTTTTCATGCTGCTTTAGCTGTCTCGAGGCGTACGCAATAACTTTTCCACGCTGCATCTATACAGCGCCTAAGCCCAACCACAACGCGTCCGTATAAACTACGAAGTCCTCATTACCCTCAGGTAGGGCAAGTATCGGTGCTTTGCTTAAAGTTTTCTTCAAAATCTCAAATGCCTCCCATTGTTCAGCTTCCCACACAAAAGATGCATTCTTTTTCGTTAACGCAGTTAAAGGTACTGCAATCTTTGAAAAATTCTTTATAAATCTTTTATAATACCCCGCCAATCCTAGAAAACTTTTGATTTTTGTTGCAGAGCGAGGCGGTTACCAAATCTTTATTGCTTCTACTTTAGATGGATCTACTGAAATCCCAGCTCCCGAAATCACATGCCCCAAATATTGAATCTGTTGCAGCCAAAACTCACACTTTGAGAATTTGGCATATAACTTTTCCTTCCTTAACAGTTCCAACAACTCCTTCAGGTGTGTGGCATGTTCATCTTCAGACTTAGAACACACCTAGAATATCGTGTATGAATACAATTACTTATTTTTCCAACATCGGTCTACAAACCCTGTTCATAAGGTCCATAAAAATAGTCGGGGCATTGGTTAACCCAAATGGCATAACTAGAAACTCGTAGTGCCCATAACGAGTCCTGAAAGCCGTTTTCGGTACGTCTTCCTCTCGAACTTTCAACTGATGATACCCTGATCGCTGGTCGATCTTAGAAAAGAAACTAGCCCTATCCAGCTGATCAAACAAATCACCAATTCTTGGCAGCAGATACTTATTCTTTATGGTTAATTTGTTCAGCTCACGATAATCGATGCACATTCTCATTATGTACTCCTTCTTTTCACGAATAACACGGGTGCTCCCCAGGGTGAAGAACTCGGTCGAATAAAGCCCCTATCCAACAACTCTTGAAGTTGTTTCATAATTTCTTGCATTTCGGTAGGCGCGAGACGGTATGGAGAACGAGCTATCGGGGCAGCTCCAGGGATTAGGTCAATTCGAAATTCCACTTGTCTTTCAGGTGGCACACCAGACAAGTCTTCCGGAAACACATCAGGGAATTCAAATACAACAGGCACATCGGCCACAGTTTTCTTTTCAGCCATGGCATCAATAGCATATGCCAAGTAAGACTCGCAACCCTTAGCAACCAGCTTTCGGTCCTTAGCAAGGGTCAACAGACACAGATCCTCATTTCTTCTATCCCCATATATACAAATCTCTCGCCCCTCCGGACTAGTTATCTTTATCATTCTTTTTTTACAAACTATGTGAGCTTCGTTTTCGATCAACAAGTCCATTCCGACAATTACATCAAATTCGCCGAACTCTATTGGGATTAAATCAAGATTGAAGACTACATCTTCAATTACTAAGGTACAGTTACAATATACTTGATCTATTTTTACTATAGTATTACTAGTAGTTTCGATATCAAGCATAGCAGATAACTTAGACAGAGGCATTGATAGTTGTTGAGAAAAAATAGTAGACATACACGACCGATTGGCACCCGAATCAAATAGAACTCGTGCAGGCATAGAATTGACAATAAACATACCCGTGAACACCTATGGGTCTTCCTTAGTCTCTTCCGCAGTTATTTGAAAAGTACGAGCAGGTGTCCTTTGTGGCTGGTTCCGGTGGTTGACTGAAACACCACTAGATCCCCCAAAAGATAGAGTCGAGGATGGAGCAGCAGTTTGAGCTCCCTTTCTACTATTTCTACTATAATGCCCACGTACACCACACTTATGGCAGGCATCAGTTTTCCATGGGCACTCATTTTGGTAGTGGCCCAATTCTCCACAACGGAAGCAAACACGTCCATTAATGCACTTACCAAAATGCTCGAGTCAACACTTGTTACAGTACTGTGGCTCCGTGTTGATGGAGTACGCACGAGCCCGATTAGAAGAACCCAAAGGTCGATGGTGGGACTGTTGAGAGGAGTACTGTGACAAACGGGATGAACTAGAGTAGCCTCCCTTACGTTGGCGTTTCAGCGATGACTGCTGATTTGGATTAGAAGAGGCGGCAGCAGACCCAATTGTATACCCCGACATAATCAAAATTTGCTCGACATTTCTTGCATCCTCCAGTAAGTCAGCAAATATAGGGTAGCGGACGTTACTCATAACCCTCCTAATCTTCAAGTCAAGACCAGCCTCAAATCTGGTCACCTTCCTTTCCCCGGTATCAAGTTGATGAGGCGCAAACAAACTCAGCCTCATAAATTCGACCGCATATTGGGACACAGTCTTAGTCCCTTGCATCAGTGTCATGAACTTTGCTTCCAATCTTTGGCGCTCATTAACCAGGTAGTACTGCTGAGTAAATACTTCCATGAACTCAGCCCAAGTCATTACAGAAACCCTCTCTAGAGTCAACGCATTCACCATGGAGTTCCACCACATGATCGCATCCTTAGTGAACATTGCGGTAGCAAATCGGACCATGTCCTTCTCAGCACAATCGCTGATTCAGAATGTCCTTTCAGTTGCTGTTATCCATTCCAGTGCAGCAACAGCATCTCCCAATCCATTAAATTCCACTGCTCCATTTCCCTTAAAGTCCTTAAACCGACAACTCTTGGGCTTATTTGATGACCAAGTGTTGTCATCTTGGTTGTCATTATTATCGTCTTTCTCCTTATTCTTTCTCTTGTCCTCCCTTTGTTTAGCTTCGGCCTCATCTCGAGCCCGAAACTGTTCCTTAATCATCTTGTTTTGCTCAGCCATCATGGCTAGCATCATTTCCTTTGTCTCTTGTGGTGTCATTCCTTCTCCAAACATGTCCTGAAATTTAAAACATATAACTTGTTTAGTAAATATGTCATTTCTTTAAAGACACCACCCATTGTCCCGTATGAAAGTCAATTTCCTATAATTACTAGATAATAACATATCTTAGTTCAGATCATCACTTATAATCACTACATGTCATCACCTATGTTTGAGAGCAAGACCTCCCGAACACTTGAATCTCAAACTACTGCTCTGATACCATTCACTGTGACACCCTTGCCACCACAACCACCATTACATTACCTAGAATTAAACAAAACTCTTAATACATTAATGATCTGAAATACTTAGCATAATACAGGAAATCGAAAGTACATAATTAAAATAAAACTGTCAAACACCCTACAGTGCTACAAGGTTCCAGTCTAATCTATACATACTCAATAATTATTACAAACCATCCTAAATATTACAACATTGTCCTCATGTATCAGTTACCAATTGAGCAGTAGAGGATCTTCCAAGACTTCAATAGTATGACCTAACTAGAAGGTCCGACAGTGGATTTACCCTTTCTTGAAAAATGTGAGCAACTGAAGGGAAAGCAAAGCTTAGTGAGTACAGAGATTATACATTCTACAGATATTTATGCAGCACACAAGAGTAACACCGTCAACAAATGCCGTATACTCTCTTCGTACACGAAGTACGAAAACGAGTCGCAGCTCCATCATGCCATTGGACAGAAGAACACATTCAATTGAGGCAAAAATTACCATCGGGGATGCTACACATTCCCATCAAGACCTCGGAGGGATCAGGTCCAGGACATATAGCCTCAGTAGCATCGATTTACCAGTTATGGCTCGCAAGCCCATCATAAGATGCACAACAAAGAACACAGAACATGTAATAACATGCAACAAGCAACAATGTACCTCAACATAAACACAAGTTAGTAGATTGCCAATCGAAAGTGAAACAACATGCGTCAACGAACAACAACTAACATAAAATAAATGTAGACATATGAAATCCTAAGTACTTAATGTGGGTGCATTTATTTAACTTCAAATTATTATTTCTCTTCGGAATTTCAACCGGATTCCCAAAGTACCCCATTGTGTGTTAAACAACACCATAAGGGACCTGTTAAATTTCAGTAGAAAAATACCATCAATGAGTATATAATAATCATTCTCATTAAGTTTCACAAGTCAAAGTGTTAACTCTTCGGATTCGCCATCAGAAATTCATTTTTAGTATCCCAAAGTTTGTATTGTTATTAAACACAAAGAACCCGTCATTAAATACCTTATTAAATGCTAAAGATATCCCAAAAAGTTGATTATTAAACCAGAAATTTGGGTCATTTAAAACAGATCCGAGTTTCGCATGTACTGGGGCTGACTCGCCGAGTCAGCTGGTCCGACTCGCTGAGTCGAGTTCTGAATTACAGATCTCGGCCGGATTTCGTTTGCACCGAGAAATAACCCAAAATAGCCTTACTTGAAATTGACCCATCCGAGTTCGGGTTTCAACACTTATTAGATTTTCCTGATCTTCAATGTGTTCTTGGCAACTCGCCGAGTCCCCCTGAGACTCGCAAAGTCGACTTGCAGATGTGCAGGTCGCAACTTACGGGTTTTACTAAAAAATTTGCCAAACTAATTTCTAATTACATGCAATCCGAAATAATGTTATATGAACATAATTGGGGTGTTTCTAAACTATTTTCACCATCCATAACATGTTATTCGTCCAGATTGAACCAAAAATGAGGAATTTACTCAAGAACACCAAAAGTCACAAACGTTTAGATTTCTCACCTTTTTGGTTGATTTAATGGACGATTTGTTGGGAACATTTATAAAGGTGAAATCAATATTATTAAAAGTTCAGGGTTTGTTTTGTAATTACTTAATACTTGTGTATTTGAGTATAAATAGGATAGTATGTGTACTGTTGACGTACGAATCACAGACTGCACATTCACGGTGGTGAGTAGAAGGATTGCTTTTCAAGAAAGCTCAAGAACATTCATGTAATATTCTCTCTATTAGTCCAAGCATTCGACTTCCTATGTTTATGGTTCATGTTCACATGAATGTGTTTAATATTGAATGGATTGCATGAAATGAGAATTATTAATTGGTATCAGAGCGTAATATGGCTGAATTTGAGTGAATTTTGAATCTGATTTTTGAAAATATTCGAACACTGTAATTGTTAGGCACAAAAAGGCCTCAGTCGAACCTATTATACATCTTAGGGTGAGATTATTAATCATACATGTTTGATGCACTTGAAGGTATAATTTAAGGCCTGATTAATGCCTTATTGAAACATGATAAGTGATTTGCAATATTAGTCAAAGTTGTTTACCCTGTTGCATTTGTTGCAACTAAGGCAGATTGTCCAAGCTGTTCTATTCCTGCTGAACAGGCTGCACATAAACTGTCTACGCTGCTCTAACATGTTGACCAGTTTGGACAAATTCTAAGTGTTCTGTTCATTGTGAGTAGAACCTGTTCTTTGTGAACATGCTAAACACTTTATGGAATATGCTAAACACTTTATGGAATATGTTTCCATGTTCTCATGTATTTTATTGGACCAAGAGATCAGTTTACAAAGTCAAAGACAAAGTGGAAAAACAAAAGCTGCAAATACTGCCTACGGTATTCTGTTACATGAAGACAAAGTGGATATTTGAAATGGGGGACAGACCATTTCTTATATCAAAATGGCCATAACAGAAGATGAAAGGTTTAAAGTTGACATTCTTCTTTTAGTTAAAGCCTTCTACAATAGAGACAAAAAGGAAAAGACAAAGATTCTGCGATGTAAAGACTGTAGGTCCCAAAAGATATCCCAAGTATATAGCCTTAAGCTGTAGAGGGGGGGTGAATACAGCTATTAAAAACTACACACAATTTTCCCAATGTTTGTATGTATTATCAACAAATGTTAATTACAAACGAGCTTGAATGCGGAAAGGTTCAAGCTGAGATGACAGATACAACAGTATGGTTACTAGTTTAAAACAGACTCAAACTAGTTTACAATGAATACACTCACTAAGAATCACTCACTGTGTTTACAAGACTCAGAGGAACAGCTTGGATAAGAACAGCTTAGACACAAAGCAGTGTTTTATCCAAACAGACTTGCATGCATGAAAGACACACTTGAATGTACGTTCACTCTTGGGTTTAGCACTTAGCTTTCTGGCTTCTTTTCTTCAATCCTTGGAAGACTCCTTTTATACTTACTCAGAGGATCTAAGAGAAGCTTCTTCATTGGATGAAAGGAAAAAGTGAAAAGTCCCGTTGAAAAGACAACATAAGCTTTTCGGCACATTCTGAAAAGCAGACATGCTTTTATGCAGCAGAACTTTTGTCTTTTCACTTTGTCTACTATTGCATTTGCTTTAACTAAATAAGGAATGTCAACTTTGCGTCTTTCTTCCTTTGTTAAGGCCTATTTTGATATAAGAAAAAGGTCTGTCACCCTTTTTCAAATATCCTTTTGTCTTCATGTAACAGAACAGCGTGGGCAGGCTGAGCAGTTCTGATTTCCACTTTGTCTTCGACTTTGTAAACTGATCTTGTAGCCAAAAACAATACATGAGGACTTGGAAACATATTCCATGAAGTGTTTAGCCTGTTCACAAAGAACAGAACACTTGTAAACTGCCCAAGCTGCTCACCAGTGTGGAGAAGCGTAGACAGTTTATGTCCAGCCTGTTCAGCAGACTGAACAGCTTGGGCAAACTGTCTTTGTTGCAACACATGCAACACATAGGACAGCTTTTGGGCTGATATTGCAAATCATTTTCAGGTCTCAATAAGGCTTATAACAGGCCTTAAATTCAACCTTCAAATGCATCAACAGGTTTGATTAAGAATCTCCACCTTAGATGCAGAACAGGTTTGACTGAGGCCTTTTTGGGCCTAACAATCTCCCGCTATTTGCAATAACCAGTCTAAGCTGGCCTTATCAAAAATCACTATATATTTTTACAGTACATTTGCTGAAATAAAATTACAACATCAAAGTAAAGTAAAAGATCAGTTTATATATACACTGATTCTTGATTACATAAAACAACACATGTTTTTACAAAAGTACAACTGATGTACTGATGTATATTACAACTAATGTAAAAGAAAAATTACAACTTATGTAATTAAAGTACAACTAATGTACAAAAGATTTGGACTGTTTGTGTTGGGAGCAGATAATGGTAAGTCTGTCCAACTGATGGACAGCTTCCATTCTTCACCTACCCAGATGGTAGATGGACTTCAAGATGCTGGTGGTGGCATTCCTTCTCCTAACATTTTCTCCAGGTGCTCTCTGGTTTCATCCAATTCTTCAATTTCAACTCTGAGGAACATAAAATTTGGATGATTGAGCTCTCCTCTTTCATGGAATCCTCTAAGCTGATCCCAAATAGCTGCTCTCCACTTGACAGATTGTTTAAAATAGTTTGACAGTCTGAATGCTACAAGCTGTTTGAGGCCTACTTTGTGAAGATCAGATGCTCTTTGAAAGCATTCCTTCTGTTTCAGGGGATCCACAAAAAATACCCCCAGCTCAAGCTTTTCAATCAGCTTGCCATCTTCAAATTCTACTCCCTTAGGCAGACTGTGATTTACTCCTTTGATTTCTACAGCAATGTCACCATGTTCAATCATAATGAGGAGTTCCTCCAGCTCAGTATACTTCCTTGTCCTACTGGCCTTTATTTTGGGTTGTGTCACATAGACACCAACACTGACTTCTTTTGAGATCAGGCCAAGATTCTTCACTCTCTCCATTAGCTTTTTAACATATGCCCTGATTGTCTTAGCTGTTTCTGACTTAGACTCACTCAAAGCAACTGCCAGCTCAATCCATTCCCTGTACCCCATCTATGCAACATCAGTGTAGTCATACGTTTCTAGTTCTGGGCCTGTTGCACCCATTCTCGTTATTTTCAACATCCACTGACTGCCTTTTCTTGATATGGGAACAGCTTTGACAATTGCTTCCTTCGCAAGCCTTCTATCAGCAACATCCTGAAATTTTCTTCTTGCAAGCTTGTCAAAGTGGAACTGAGCTCTGGCAGAAGGCACTTGAGTTTTGGTCACTGAGACCAGAGCACCCTTTTCTTTTTCTGCTTCCTTCTCTCCTGCTGATCCCTTAGCAGCTTCCATTAATTTAGTTTGCACATCCAGAGAGGACATTTTAAGTTTCCTTGCCTCTTGAAGTGCAAAAGACTTAGCAGCTTTGGCAGATTCTTCTTCTTTCCTTAGAGCTTCCAGGGCTTGAAGCTGTTCTTCTCTAAACTCAAAGTATTTGTGCATAGGAAGACCCATTTCTTTTGCCCTGGCTTTGTGAAATTTAATCTCTGCTGCTTTCTGCTGATGAGGATCAACTGCTGCTTTTTCTTTTCCTTTAGCTGCTATAGTGACAGCAGCTTCAGGACTTTCCTCCTCCTCCTCTTCTTCTTCTTCAAGAATCAGATGCCTCCTTCTGCTGCTTGTCCTGCCCTCAGGGATGAATTCCTCCCCCTTAGACTGAGCAGGGATTGGAGATTCAACCTGAGTAGGTTGAGCAGCTTGGGAAGCACCCTCCATTGTACCTGTTGCAGATGCTCCTGCTGGATGACCAGTGGGTATTGCAGGCACTGATTTCTCATTAGGAGAGGAAGTTTTCTCCCCCTTAGACTTAGTCTTCGAGGCAGATGACTTCTCCCCCTTTGAAGGAGATGTACCAGCACCTTCAACACCTGGTCTGCCTGAAGACACAAAGTCATCAGGCTTGCCAGCAGTTTTGGCAGCAGGCCTGGGACCAACAAGGCTATTCACTAAGAAGGCCAGGTTGTCCTTCACCTCTGCAAGCTGGGAAAGACAGGTTTGAAGAGAAGAGGATTGGGTATCAGCAAGGGAGGTCATCTTCATAATGTTCTCCCTATCAGAAGCTGTGAACAGCAAACTTTGAAGCTGTGCAATATGTAGTTCAAGAGAATCTTGCACATCAGCAAGGTTTGATGACACAGAATTGGATAGGGAGCCAATGAGTGTGTTCAAGCTGGCCAGAGTGGCAGGAAGAGTAGAATTGCAAGAAGTTATGAGAGATGACAGCTGTTGAGAAATAGCTGTCATAGAGGACACAGAGTCCTGTTGTAGTGAAAGGATTGAGGATAGGGAGGTGGAGACATTTTGCAGCTGTGCAGTGAGTGCAAGCAGCTGTGGAGAGTTGTCAGGTTGTGGAGTGGCAGGGAAGGAATCCTTGAACAGATCAAAGAATCCCTTAAGCTATTCAGACACAGAGTCTGAAATAAGAGAGGGTAGAGAGGTCATAGAGGTTTCTAAAGAACCAACTTTGTTGGTCAGCAGGGAAAGCTGATCCTTCAAAGGCAGGTCTTTAGGAGATGGAGGTGTATGGGTGGACTGTTTAGATTGGGTTGATGGAGATGAAGATGATGACGCTGGTGTTTGTGGATGTGATGGAGAGGGAAGAGGAACATTTGAGAGAAGCTCCATAGCCTGGGCAAAAGTAATGTGGCCCAGCTTGGAGGGGTCAAAGGGTCCCTTAGCAGTGGCAGTAGCTACATCATCAGGAGAAGGGGTTGATGTTGGGGGCCTTTCAGATGCTGCTTGTGTTGCAACACCTTCATTAAGGCCAGTGGGTGTTCCCTCTGCACTACCTTGGTTTAAAAGTACCTCATCATGGGGAGATGGGATATGCATTTCAACATTAGCAGTGGTGAAACCTGCTGATGGAGTTTGGACAGAAGGGTCAGCCTCACCCAAGGGATGGTATGTTCCCTGAGGTTCATCAGCTTGCGTTGTTGGTCCCTCAGCAGCTGTTTGGTGTAGTACAGTTGTATCATAGGGAGCAGAAATTTGAGGCTGATCTGCGGATTGGTCTATACCAGCAGTCTGGGCACCTCGTGCAGACTCAGGGTGTAAGAAAGTTTGAGGTGGGGACATTGTGGACTCAGTATGGAGTGGAGAGGGCTCCTCTCTTTCAATATTCTCAGCCTGTTGGGAGGCTGTAATAGTGGAGGTGGCTATCTCCGTTTGTACAACTGGCTCCTGTTGGGAGGAACCAGAGGGTTTAGGCTGACTCTGGGTGGACTCAGGTTGGAGTGAAGCAGGCTCCAATTGTGCTGAACCTTCTCCCAAAATAAGAGAGGCAGCAGGGGTGGCTTCTCTTACAACTGAACCCTGTTGAGAGGGAATAGAGGAGCTGGTTGTTTGCGCTGGTTTCTTTTTGGCTAAAGATGGGCGTTGGTATTGGATGGATGAAGTGGGTGATGTTGGAGAGGAGATGAGAGGTTCAGATTGGACAGGTGGTGAGACAGGGTCAGGATCTATGGGGTTGACCTGTTCCATGGTCTCAGATGCCACAGTGGCACCAGCCACAGAGGCTTCAGGTTCAACGAATGAACCAGGGTGAGGAGCCTGCTCCCCCTCAGCCACAGAGGCTAAGGGAGCAGACTCAGACTGAGTTGTTGTAAGACCCAAGATTTCTCAAAGGTCTCAAGTCAAGGCCCATTAGCAATGCAATATCAATCAGGAAACTAAGATAAAACTAATAGCTGCGGAATAAAAGTTAATTACAATCAGAGATAATTTTTAAGTAGCAAGGTACAAACATCTAGACTATTACATCAAATCACATAATATAAACTAGACCCGAACCCCAAAGCTCTTTCATCTGACAATACCAAAGTGTTGAAACGGGTTCTAATGCACTTCAACCTCTTTCAGAGTCCTGACCTATGAACTAGGTTCAGCCAATCCTTTGCCTTTACCTGAAAAATAATGCAACAACGGGTAAGCTTATTTGCTTAGTGAGAATGTAGAATTTCACATTTAACATGCAATTATGAACGCGGAAGCACATGCACTGCACTCGGCTCATGCACGGCTCAGCTCTATATGCACTGCACTAGGCTCATGCACAGCTCAATCTCGAAGGGTCATTGGCCAATTAATGCTCTTTTGATGCGCGACTTTTGCTCAGCTCTCAGTTATAAAACTGTTGTTGCTCTTGAGACTTTTAGACAAATTCATAAGGAATGCTCTGATGATGATAATCCATACACACGCATCATTAGTGGGGATCAGCCACGTACTGGGCTAGCTACCAGTAAAAGCTCTATATGGATATCATCGGAATGTTCAGCTCTAGCTACCCTTTGTGCTTTCATCACGTAAATCAGCACATCATAATCCTAACATTAACCCAACACTGAGCAATAGTGACGGTGTTAAGCTTAACAATCAAATGACTCGTCAAAGAATCGAATCTAGAGGAAGAAATACTCAGCTCAACAAATCATAGTAAATACACTATGACAATATATCAATAAGCTCAAGATCAGAATATCAAATAAATCAGAATAAAGCAACAAAAGTCTCAATTCACATAATATGCAGTTAAATTGAAATCTACAACTCACAGTTACTGGCTATTTGTGCTCTTTTAGTTTCTGGCTCTGGCTCGGTTGCTCACAAGCTGACTTATGTCAGACTTTCAGTTGCTCATCATCTTGCTAGTTGCTCAATCTGTTATTAATATCATTTCTGATATTTATTAGCCTTTGAATCATTTGAATAATAAATTCAATGTTCGTTGGTTGGTCTTTTAATCTCAAAGGCTCATATCTTGATTATATTGAGATGAATATGGTCAACAATTTAGATCATTTTATTCAAGGTTCGGTTCAATAATTTTGCTTGTGATGTATGAAATACGATTTTAAATGATTTGAATGACATATAAGTATTTACGTCTTTTTTCATGGACATGTGTTATAATGCATACATATTGCACGTATACATGATCATATTTAGGCTTATTTAAACCTGTATGATTAACCCATGAATTGTTTGAAATATATCATGCTAATACCTACACATGCATTTATATATATTAGGACTTATAAGCATAAAGGAAATGTTGACTTTGATTTTTCTTTTTATTGCATGCACTCCTCACACACACTTATCTTATATATATATATATATATATATATATATATATATATATATATATATATATATATATATATATATATATATATATATATATATATATATATATCCCATACGGCACACACATGCATCACAACATTCATACATATATACATATATTCTTTAATGTTTCTGTCACAACTACTACATACTCACTAATATATATATATATAATTATGTATACCTACTTGCAGTGGATTCAATCTGTTCCTGTACACTCGACACATCCATACACATGCATACGAGACCTATCCAAATATATATATATATATATATATATATATATATATATATATATATATATGTATGTATATGTGTATATATATATATATATATATATATATATATTGTTTTTGGTTTGTTTTTAAGAGCCCACCTCCGAGAATCTAAATACAAGAAATAGAAATGGGTTCGATAGCTATTTGATGGGTTTCGGTACTTTTCAATGTTACCTAAACCTTCTTGGTTTCGGTACATCTCGCTATTAATTACTCAATATAGTTTCGGTATATATGTATTTATGGGTGTTGGTATGTTTCCAGGAGTTTCAGTAAGTGTCGTGTGGTCTCGATTATTACCGAATGGTTTCATATTCATGGTTTCAGTTGGTTTCGGTGTCACTAGGTAGTTCTCGGTAGCCTTTAGACATGGTTTCGGTACGTATATATATATATAAGTTTCGGTATTTATCAAGTAGTTTTGGTATGTGTCAAGGTTTCGGTAGACATGGATGGTTTCGGTAATGGTCACATAGTCTCGGTAGTCCTTCAAGTGGTCCATGGTTTCGGTATTTAGGTGTGTTTCGGTAGTCTCAAATTGGTTTCAGTTGGTTTGGAATTACCCGGTATTATTTTGTGGGTCTCGGTAGTTTCCTTTTTCATACAAAACACCTACACCTTATTTGACTACTTCTTTGTCTTTCTGTTTTCTTTTAATTACGGCAGTGGCAACAACAAAACAAAAGGGATTAAAGGAGAAATGTTGGTATAATTTATCAAGCAAACACACAGATACATACTGCACATGCATACACTGTTACTTTTCTTCTTCCCCTTTTTCATTTTCCAGCAATAAATCAAAAGAATTAAAGGAGTGATTGATGCTTTTCATGAACAAGACACACAAATACATACACTGCACGCACACACTTTTGACTCCAATTAAATTTCAGAATTAAAATTCAGATTTGGAATTAAGGTGTTTGAAATCGAACATATGATCAATTAAGCATATAATTATAACATGCATGAGTTTGAAATCAAATTAACTACACTGAATGAGCTTTAATTTCATGAACTTGAAGTTTAATCATGATCAAAATATTCCAGAACCGTAAGCCCCATAAACAACAATAAAACCAAATTAAATTGTAGATTTACCTTTAATCTTGTAAGATATACTTGATGCTTGATGCCTTCTTGTTAATTCCTTGGCTATAATCTTGAATTTTGTTACAACACTTTGATGTTCTTGATGGATTTATGAAGAACCGTGACTAGAGAATTAGAGAGATGAATTGAGTTTGTTTGTTGATTAGTGAGCAGATCACCACATTCTTGGGTTTTTATAAATATATATTAAAGTTTGTTAGATGTACAATTTAGCCCTCCAACTTATTTTATTCCATTTTAACCACATAAATTACTTTTTTTGTTAATTTCTTTTAAATCAATATAACACACTTATAATTTAACCCACTTGACTTTTTATTAACTAATTAGCATTTTTTTTTTACTTGCTTTGCATTTTATATTTTAAATCTCTTAAAACAATATCATTTAGCTTACGATTAACGTTAAAGTTATTAATCGCCGTTGATTAAAGTTTAGGTTGTTACAGTTGTTTTGGCCTTCTTGTGGACAGGCCCAGCTTTAGTGGTTGCCATGGTCATTTTAACAAGTTTGGACCTGGCTTTGGATTTTCTCTTGGGAGCAGCTTCTGGATCCACCCTCACATCAGAGGGTCCTTCCACAAATCCTAACAACCTCCTCATTGGTGTTGACAGAGGAGGCTCATTGGGAAGAACAACAGTGTAGAAAACTCTATTCCCTATTACAGGGAAGGCAGCAGTATGAAGTAAAGGCTGAGAGTTGTACAAGTGCTCACCACAAATGTGCCTGAATATGAGGCTCAGAAACCTGGGGTATCGAACAGCAGCTGGTCGTGTCTCCTGCTGCACCAGGTTCCTCAGGTTCAGGAAAATCCACTTAGCCATGTCCATTGTAGTCCCATCCACCAGCTGTAGAACTATTGGAATTTCTTCACGGCTCAGTTAGTCAAATGAACCAACTTTGCTGCTGAAGCACATCACCACTGAGGCAAATAGAAAGCTGTAGGTAGGAGACAGATCCTTCCTGAACAGCGTAGCTCTGATTTTGGGTTCTGCTACACCACAGAAGCGTAACAAATTTCCCATTTGTTCATTCTCAGGTTGAGGCATGTCATATGAGTCAGCAGTTGGTAGATGAAGAACCTCCATGAGAAGATCAGTACTGATCTCAATGGTCTGAGACCCATTGAGAATAGTCCCCTTGATGACTTTGGTATTGGGGTTGTAGGCACAAGTGTACCAAAACTCGTATACCATCTCCTGGTACAGGACACCAGGAGTAGCAGTCATGGCGTAGTTCAATGGATGAACTGTCAAAAACTCCACCATTTGGTCATAACCTTTCCCCACATAGTTTTTGGGGATTGTGAGGTTGGCAATGTAGTTAGTGGGTTTGATGGTTAGCATTGTGGTGACTGATGAATGTTTCTGTACATCATCACCAACAAATTCTGGTAGAAAGGGGTTGTTTCTGTGAGCCATTTTGGAAGTAGTGAAAGTAGCAGAAGCACAAGACACTTAGTCGATTTTTAGGGTTCTTAGGAGGTTTATGGTAGTAGTGAGGAAGACGAAGATGAAACAGTATGAGGTATTTATAGGATTTGAATGTGAGTGGGTATGAGAGAGAAATATTTGGGCGGTTGATTTGAAAAGGTCGTTAACGGAGAACGGAACGGTTGTCCATGTCAGACCGTTTGTCAGACCACTTGAGCCCTTTTTAATCACTAACACACGTAACCCACATTATCCGCAGTAATTAAGTTAAATAAAAACAGAAAGTAAGTTGAGGTTTGTTTAACCTGTAATCCTAAAAAGAAAGTAAGTTCTCCCATCATACTCATTTCATATTTGGATTACATGAGTAATGAAAAATTCTTGCATAACTGCTCATTGGTAGAACAAAATATTATATCATCCACATAAATTTAAACAAGCATAATATCAGACTTCACCTTCTTTATGAACAGTGTGGTATCCACTTTACCTCTGGAATACCCATTGCTCATAAGGAATTCAGTAAGAGTGTCATACCAGGCTCTAGGGGATTGTTTGAGACCATAGAGTGCTTTGTCCAACTTATAGACAAAACCTGGATGTTGTTCATTTTCAAAACCTGGAGGCTGCTTGACATAAACTTCTTCTTGCAGCTTCCCATTCAAAAATGCACTCTTCACATCCATTTGAAATACCTTAATCCTCTTATGAGCAGCATAGGCTAGATACAAATGAATTGTTTCTAGCCTGGCCACAGGAGCAAATGTCTCATCATAGTCAATTCCTTCCTCCTGTCTATAACCATGAGCAACCAGTCTTGCCTTATTTCTAATGACATGACCATGCTCATCCATCTTATTCCTGAAAACCCATTTAGTGCCAATTATAGTTTTACCTTTAGGAGCAGGGACCAGCTTCCATACCTTGTTTCTCTCAAACTGATTGAGTTCTTCTTGCATGGCAGTGATCCAATTTGCATCTTTTAGTGCTTCATCGACCTTCTTTGGCTCCATTAGTGAAACAAAACTAGAGAACATACAGAAGTTCCCTAAGCTGTCCCACCTTGTTTGTACCCCTTTGTTGATGTCACCAATTATTTGATCATTAGGGTGACATCTAATCCACTTAGGATCATTTTTCAATGATGATTCTCCTGAGTTATCAGCAGCTTCAGCAGGTCCTGTTGAACAGTTCTCAAGATTTTCAGACACACTGTTGTCTTGAGCTGGTTCACATGTTGAACATGACTGACCACTGTTGAACATATCAGCAGAGGAACCAGGAAAATCAGCGTTGATAGGTTCAGGACATGCAATTGTAATTAAGTCAGTACACTTATTCACACAGGGTGTATTGACATAATCATCATCATGCCCATCATTGTTAACAGGTTCCACACTGGATGTAGTGGAAGCTTTTTGAGTCATTTTCATTGTTTGAATGCATGAGATCATCAAAGTTTAATTCTCCTGAAACTGATTCAGGAACAGCTTTGGTGGAAGCATGCTTGGACTTTTCAAAGGTGACATTGATAGATTCATCTATCACCTTTCTTTTGTTGTTGTACACTCTGTAGGCTTTGGAGATAGCAGAGTAGCCAACAAACACACCTTCATCAGCTTTTGGTTCAAACTTTGCCAGCTGGTCCCTTTGATTCAGAATGAAGCAGGGACACCCAAACACGTGGAAATAACTCACATTTGGCTTTCTCTCTTTGAGCAGCTCATAGGGAGTCTTGTTAAACCTTTTCACCACTAAGGATCTGTTTTGGGTGAAGCAGGCAGTGTTAATAGCTTCAGCCCAGAATGATGAAGGTAAACCAGATGCACACAGCATGGTTTTAGCAGCTTCAATGAGAGTTCGGTTTCTCCTTTCAGCAACTCCATTTTGTTGTGGAGTTGTTACAGCTGAAAAGTTTTGAGTGATTCCTTTCTCTTCACAGAAATCATCAAGAGTACTGTTTCTGAATTCAGTACCATGATCACTTCCAAGCTGCTTCACTTGGGCAGAGTTCAACATTTCCATCTTTTTCACAAATCCAATAATTTCTCTAGCAGCCTCTCCTTTGCTCTTCAGGAAGATAACCCAGGTGTACCTGGAGAACTAATCAACCATTACTAGAGTGTATCTTCTTCCTCCTAGACTTAGGACATTTACAGGTCCAAACAAGTCCATGTGGATTAAGAAGAGGGGAGTATCAATAGAAAAGTTATGTTTGGATTTAAAAGATGATTTTCTCTGCTTGCCTTTCTCACAGGCTGTGCAGAGTTTATCCTTAATAAAGGTCATAGACGGTAAACCTGTCACCAACTCTTTCTTACAGAGTTTGTTGATGTTCTTGAAGTTCAGATGTGACAGCCTTTTGTGCCATAACCAGTTTATGTCTACATTTGTTCTTGTGAGAAAACAGGTTTCAGTTGTAGGATCAGCAGATTGCATGTCCACAACATATACACATTTCTTTCGTTGAGCACACAACACAACTTTGCCTTGGGGATCCAATATGTAACCCAGGTGCTCATCAAGTTAACTTTGTAGCCAGCATCACACAGTTGACTTATGCTAACAATGTTATGTTTCAGCCCAACCACATAGGCTACTCTTTTGAACACTGCAGCACCAGCTTTAAGAGTTCCATGTCCCTCAGTGGATCCCTGTACATTGTCACCAAATGTGACTTTTGGCCTTTTTTCAGGCCTTAGATCACTCAGCAAGTCCTTACAACCTGTCATGTGCCCTGAGCAGCCACTGTCCAAGTACCAAACCTGGGATGGTTGTTTTTCCTGCAGAGTGACAAGAAGAATATTAGTCATTTTTAGGGGAACTCATCACAGAGATGAGTTCTCCTACTTCATCAACATTTGTTGATGGACTTGTGATATCAACACTAATATTCCCTATTTGAATGGTATCAGTTTGGATACCACTCTCATTGACTGAGATGTTTCCAACACTGTTTCTGTTAGCTTTGAGGGAACCATCAGAGTCAGCAGGCCTCATGTCCTCAGTTTCAGGACAGTCTTTGGCCAGATGTGTCTTCATTCCACATTTATAACATTTTTTCCTCTTAGCATTTTTGGAAGAAAACCTTTCAGAAACACATTCTGAGTTATTTCTGTTGATTTTATCAGTAGATTGAGCAAACTTATTACTATTTGATGAATCAACAGCTTGAGTGGAAAGTTCAATAGCAACAGCTTTGCCAGTCTCTTCTTTCCTCTTTTTAGGAGGGCAGATGTCAAAGATAGGAAGCTTAATTGGCTTTTGAACTTCCACAGGTTTAGGAAGTTTATTCCCAATTATCTCAGGCTGAGCAATGGCTTTGCCTTTATTCTTCCTGAGATGTGATTGATGTTGCCTATCAACGTAATTACTATTTCTGGTTTTGAAAAACTTATTCTCATTTAAAACCAGTTTACCACTATGGTTAGAAAACTTATTTGAAATCACAGCAGGTTTGCCTTTAACATGAGACTTACCCTTGTTAAAAGTAGACTGCTTACTTTTTGAAAACTAATTCTAAAAGTGTTCAGCATTAAAAGGATTAGTATGCCTTTTTTCATCAGCTTTAAACCCAAAGCCTGTTTTGTCAACAGGTTTGGCGTCCACAGCTGTAGATTGGACATGTTTTCCTTTCTTTTGCTTGTGTGAATCAGCAGAGCACTTAGCAAGCTGATTTGATGAAGAACTCATTCCATCAGCAGCTTTTGAGCTAGGTTCATACGAGCTGTCACTATTTTGAGGCCTGACAAACCTGTTTGTTGAGATTAATTTACCATTCTCTTTTTGAATAAAAGTGTTTGGAAGCTCACCAAGAGTGGACAAGTCTTCTTTCAAATTATTAACCTCAACAATGGAAGCTGCTGTGTCAAGATCCCCTCCAAGATAGGCTTGGATTTGTGCAGGGATCTGCTGACTTATGCAGTGGCTGACTTTTTGTGCAGATTGGCACCAAGAGTCAACTATCTTTTGAAGCTTAGCATGTTTTATATCTGTTTCTCTCTTTTCTTCCAGTAAAATAGAGTTGATGTGTTTTAATTCATCAAGCTCAGTTTCCAACTTATGGAAACTGTCCAGTTTACTGGATTTTGTTTCAAGATCAGCTTTAAGCTTAGAGATTTCAGATGATAAAATAGTATGCTTCTCAACAACAGCTTTTAGATCAACAAGCATATATTCAAACATTTTAACTTTTTCTTCAGAACTGTAATCCATAAAATTTTGTACCTTATACATCATTGTAGGGTTCCAGTTCTCCAAGCTGCTAAAAGCTTCAGCTTCATCCAGATCCTGTTTGAAGTTGCTTGTTGATGGGACATCAGTGTTGGCCATTAGACAGTGATTGTCTTCTTCATCAGATGATGAATCAGACTCCTCCCAGTCACAAGTTTCTGCCATGAGTCCCTTTTGCCGGTTGGAAACCACTGAGTTTTCCAACTTCTTCAGCTTAGCCATAGCCATAAGGTACTTAACCCTATAGCCATCATCCCTGTTTGTCTTGTGTGGTTTGGATGACTGACCAACAGCTTTTGACACACAGTCAGCAGGTATATGGCCAGGTTTGCCACATTTGTGTGGTTTGGATGACTGACCAACAGCATTTGAGCTTCCCTGCAGCATGTTTCTTCCAAACCTTTTCTTGTTGAACCTTTTGACAAGCATGGCTATCATTTGCTCATCATCCAGTTCAGCAAAATCTGCATTGTCTTCCTCATCAGATACTTCCTCCTTATGGTCAGCCTGTTGATCAGGTTGAGTGAACACATCACCCATCTGACTTACAGGTTGTCTCACGCTGGCCACAAAGGCTGCACCTTTCTTAGACATTTCCAAGGCATTTCTCTTCTATTGCCTTGACTGCTCATCATTCAGCAAGGATCCATACAGATTAACAAGATCCATACTTCTGATGGTACCTGAATTTCTTAAGATTGTAGAAAAATAATTCCATTCTTCAGGTAGGATGTCTAAGAATTTATTCACCAGAGTCAGGCTGTCTTTGGTGATCCCAACAGCTTTGAGATCATTAACAAGAGCAGTAAACCTAGTGTAAGTTTTAGTGAGAGTCTCCTATGGTTTTGCAAAGAAAAGTTCATACTGTCTAACAAGATTGTTAATCCTGTTATCGAGTTTGATTGTGGGTCCATCATAGACGGTACACAAAGTATCCCACATCTCTTTTGCAGTCTTCATTTTCTCAACCTGTTTGAACACATCATCAGGCAGAGAGATGCCCAGGTTATTTCTGGCCTTTGCATCAAGAGCCACTAGCCTTTTGTCTTCATCAGACCATTGAGCTTTTGCTTTCTCAAATGTTCTGATTTCAGGAGCAGCTCCTTCAACAGCAGGAGATATAGTTGTAACAGAGGTTGGCACATAGGGACCCTCCATCACAATCTCTAGTAGTTGTACATCCAGATTCTCTAAGTAGAGCATCATTCTGCACTTCCAACCAGAGAAGTTCTGATGATTGAACTTTGGAGGTTTGCCCATTGAGCTATTGTTATAGTATGAGGAACTTGCAGCACTGTTGTCCATGAAAACTTTGGGAGAATGAGATGTCAGGATCTAAAAGTAATTAACCAAGACTAACTGATTTGAATTTATCAGAGTATAAATCAATAATCTTGCTTTGAATCAAAGTTTAATTAAGAAGTTTGCGGAATAACACTTAACTATTTTAACAAAAGGTTTCAGAATCAATAGAGATAAACACACGAAATAATCAAGACTGCTTGTATTGCTGATTTCAATGATTACAATCACCTCTAATCTGTTTGATTAGACGAAGAACACAAACTGTTCTTAGGGTTTTACAACCTTAGAGGCTTATGAAAAACTTAAACAAAAAGCAATTACAGACTTGAATATGCAGAAAAACTCCTGTCAAATAGAAAGACCTATTCTATGTATTTATATTGCTTCTTGATTTGTTTCCTTGAAGGACTATGACTTCTCTGATAGTAGATATGCTGGAATCTTCGTGTAGATATCTTTTCCAGAAAATCAGCACTTTCTGTTTATGAAACTGTTGAGCAACTTGAATCACTTGGCAGCATGAACAGAGCAGCTTGAGTTGATTTACTCTGGCAGCTTGAACTTTTACACTGGCAGCTCGAGTTTCTTCAACTAACAGCATGAACTTTGCATTTACATATAAATTCTACTAACAGTTTGAGAAGTCTAACTAACAGCTTGAACTTACTTAGACTATTTCCCAACAATCTCCCCCTAACTCAAATTCTTTACACAAGACTTTAAGTTCTATACAAAAATGGAAATGAATAAGTAACCTGTTATTTACAAACCAAGGCTTTCAAAAACTTATAACTGTGCAAGTTTCTGATTTACAGCCTTCAAAAATTCTTTCTTCATCTCATCTCTATCACAAGATATTTTAACAGATTTCATCTGAAGTAGCATAGCTTTTGGTAGATCATAGAATTCAAAATTGAAGAACATACCAGATCCATCTGTAAATTTGATTCTGTAAGTCCTTGATTTGACAAACAAATCAACTTGCTTGATCTTCTTTCCCTTTTTATTGGCATCCTCTATATCATTCCTTACAGATTCAGGGTCAACAATGGACTTCAGATCTTTGATGACTTGCTTCACTTGTGGTAGAGCAGATCTTACTTGTGTCACAGACCCAATATTGTGCATCTTTATGAGCTCATCTCTTGTCAACTTTTGAACCATGTGCCAGAATGTGTCATACTCTTCTTCTGGAGCAGATTCCCTTCTCACTACAAACTGAACTCTTAAGTCAATATTGTCTAGTGGCTTAGCATACCAGTAGTTGATAAGAGGCTTTGTAAAATCATGCTGGTCAATCAATTTCTCTATCTCCATGGCCTTTTGCAATTGTTGCTCAAACAACACCCTTTTAACTTGATGCATCTTTGCTTGTGATGATGAATCAGATGCAGGAATGGAAGCAACAGCTTGATCAGAAGGAGCAGGTGCACTGGTAGCAGCTTGAACATGACTTGTACCAGTTTGAATTAGGTCTTGGGATGGTTGGACTTCTTGGGAGACTTTTGTTTTCTTTCTTTTGTCCATTTCTTTGTCATGGATCTCTTACAGCCTTTCAGTGGTCATGGACTGAGCCATCTTCTTTGGAATGCCAGCTGCAAAGGCAAAATTGATCAGAAATCTTCTATGCTCCGCCTTAGAGTGCCCTGTTGGCAACTTCCTCTTCTTTTCTCCTTGTTTGACCACAAACCCCTTTAGGTAATCACCTAAGGTTTCATCATCGTCCATTGGGGGCTGGGTTTGCTGGTCTAAGTCTTGGACTGTACTGGTTGGAGCTTGGACACCTTCTCTTATAACAACTCCAGTTGCTTTTGTAGAAGCAGCTTGAGTTTCTAGGCTAACAGCTTGAGAAGCTGTTGGGACTGTTAGCCTAGATGGTGGAACTGTTGAGGCTGCTTGGACTGATGCTGTTGAAGCTGCTTCGACTGCTTTAGGAAACTCCTGATTCTCCCCCTTTTTGGAAGCATTGGTTTGGTCAGGAGGACCTACAACCTTTGCCACTTGGGTTTGAATCAAACGTTCTAATTTCATGATCTTATTTCCACAGAGGGTAAACCCTTTATGGAGATAATCCATTCTTTGATTTTGAGCCGCTTCTGCCTGCATTAGTGCAAATATCTGTGCTCCCTGTGCAGCAATGATGGACATTTGGTATTCCAACATAGCTACAACAGGTTTCTTCTTGGGATCCGTCAAAAGCATAAGTTGCAGAGTAGCCTCAAGATCAGAAAACACCTGTGGTGCTTGTGATCTATCACTGGCATGAATACCAGAAGTAGAAGCATCTGGGCCCCTCTGTTCTTGGTTCTGGGGACTTCCAGCTTGTGTTTGCACACTTGCTGTTGCCATGGGTGTGGTCTTAATGATGTTGGCACTGTCCTGTGCCTCTTGTACAGAGACAGTAGTAGTGCCAGCCACAGAACCCATATGAACAATCTCTGGAGAGATGTTCACCTCCTGAGTGAGGATGGGAGTGTCCTCAATGTGTACCCTTTGTATATTCTGTGCAGAAGTGTCCTCCTGCACAGGGTTATATGGCTCTTGTCTGAGGGCTGAGGAGGAAGGAGCTCCTGGTCCTCTTTTCCTTTTATATAGAAATTTTAGTGGGGCTCTTGGCTGATGAAAAGGGGCAGAAGGAATTTGTGTATCATGAGGAGGGGGTTGGGGTCCTGGGGGTGTAGCAGTGATGATAGGCTGAGCCTGCTCAGGTCCCTCTCCTCTGTTTCTTGGAATGATGTTCATCATTGCAGAAGGCAATGGAACATCTACACTCAAAAAATTGGCACTTTGTTTTAAAAGACTTTTGATGGAAGATAGTGAGTGCCTGTGGGAAACATGTATCCTCTTATGTAAATGAGAAGTGGTGCAAGTGTGTGCAATTATTTCTGCCAAAAATCTAGGATACATTAAAAACTTCCCATTCTTTAGGGAATGATGCCTTAGCATCCCCTGAAAAATCATATTTGAGAAATTGAACCGTTGGCCCGTTGAAAAGCACACTAAGGCAGTGTGTTGGAAGAAAATTCTGACCAACCGGTTCTTTTGGGGCTTATACACTGCTGAAGAATATGCACAAGATATTTCCATTTAGGTGAAAAGTGTGCTTTCAAGAAAGTAAAGGAATCAGCAGGACCCCTATAACCAATATCATGAAGACCAGTATGTAAAGCATTAAGGGTTAGGTCTGTTATACCTGTGGCATCTTGAAGATGCAGATGATGGCGAATGGAGTCCTCAGTTATGGTGATGGGAGTGCCATCAATTTTGGATAGTAGTGAAGGAACTCCATTGATTGTTTGGACAGAGGCACGGTTCCAGAACTGCTCAATATGAGAGATGTATATGGTGGGATTGATATTGAGTGCATGATGGATATGGGAGTGTCTAAGAAAGTCCATCATATCATGGAATGGTTGAAGTTCAGAGTGTTTTAGAGAGTAAGGAAGGCAGTTGTGTTCTTTGACAAACTCCATTGAAGATTAAACGAAGGTGTTAGGGTTTGCAAAGAAGAGTGTGTGAATCGTTCAGAGAGAAAAGAAGGCCGTGGTATGAAAATTTGTAGCTGGTAGTTACAACTTAACGAAACTGGGACCTTTAAAGGTTTTGAAAAAGGTTGGGTCCCGCGCACACACTTGAAGAGTTACCTAAATACCCTGCACTCTTTGACAGATCAAGTGAATAACTAACAGTCCGAGAAAATGAACTAGCAGCTTGAGAAAATACTCAAGCTGTTATTTGAAACTTAGGCATCTTTTAATGAAAAAGTGACTCCCCCTTAAATAGGCATATAAATTAGATAATAATGAAGACAAGTTAATCCATGTTTACCATACCAATGTTTGATACCAGGAAAGTGAACCTTCCTACATCAAAAGGTTTTGTAAATAGATCAGCTAACTGATCATCAGTATGTATTTTGGTAACTTGAATTAACTTCTTCTCATTACAATCCCTTATAAAGTGAAATCTGATTTCTATATGCTTGGTTTTTGGGAATTTCACTGGGTTTTGCACAATGCTGATTGCACTTGAATTGTCAATATAAATAGGAGTGGATAAGAAATTCATACCATAGTCTCTTAACTGATTTTGAATCCACATTACCTGGGAGCAGCAGCTTGCAGCTGCTACATATTCTGCTTCAGTGGATGAGGTGGAAACAGTGGTTTGCTTTTTGCATTGCCAAGAGACCAATCTTCCTCCTAAGTATTGACATCCACCAGTTGTGGATTTTCTGTCAATGTTGCATCCTCCATAGTCACTGTCAGAGCAGGCTGTTAATGTAAGAAGAGAGTCTTTAGGGTACCAGAGGCCTAAATAAGGTTGGCCTTTTAGATATCTAAAGATTCTTTTAACAGCGACCAGATGGGAATCCTTTGGTGAGCATTGAAACCTTGCACATACACAGACAGCTAACATAATATCAGGCCTAGAAGATGTTAGATACATAAGAGATCCTATAAGAGATCTGTATAAATGAATGTCCACATCTATTCCATCTTTGTCTGGATGTAGCTGCTTGTGAGGATCCATTGGGGTGCTTGCAACTTTGGTGTCATGATACCCAAACTTTTCCAGTATATCTTTAACATACTTTGATTGACTTATGAAGAGACCAGTGGGCTTCTGCTTGACCTGCAATTCTAGAAGGAAAGTGAGTTCTCCCATTGAACTCATTTGAAACTTTTTGTGCATTAATGCTTCAAACTCTTTGCACAAACAATCATTTGTTGATCCAAAGATGATGTCATCAACATAGATTTGGACAAGCAGATTCTCAGCTTTGATGGACTTAGTGAAAAGTGTTTTGTCCAGAGTGCCTCTCTTGAACCCATTCTGTAGAAGGTATGATGACAGAGTGTCATACCATGCTCTGGGAGCTTGATGGAGACCATAGAGAGCCTTGTCTAACTTGTAGACCCTGTCTGGATACTTGTAGTCCTCAAAACCAGGAGGCTGACATACATAGACCTCCTCTTCAATTGTCCCATATAGAAAGGCAGACTTCACATCCATTTGATACACTTTGAAACCTTTGAAGCTTGCATAGGCCAAAAATACTCTGATGGCTTCAATTCTTGCTACTGGAGCAAATACATCATCATAATCTATGCCTTCTTCTTGAGTGTACCCTTGTGCTACTAGCCTTGCTTTATTCTTGATGACTATCCCTCTATCATCTTTCTTGTTTCTGAACACCCATCTTGTACTAATGGCTCTCTTTCCTTTAGGAAGATCAACCAGTGTCCATACATTCTGAATCTTGAACTATAAAAGCTCTTCTTGCATTGCTTCAATCCAGGATGAATCTTTCAATGCTTCTGATGCCTTTTTAGGTTCCAGTTGAGACATGAAACAGGCATGTTCAAAAGCAGCTAGACTGAATTCAGGAACTGCTTGTTCAGCAGCAGCAGTCTCATTGTGAACCATCTTCCTTGTCTGTACAGGAGTACTTGGATCACCCAGTATTTCATTGAGAGGATGATACTTGTGAACTCTGAGTGTAGGCTCTCTCTCTGTTGGAAAAGAAGATCCAAGATTTGTATCATCTCTATCAGGACCAGTGAATGGCTCAGCTTCTGGAATAGCGTGACTTGAATCTGGGATTGTTTCCATTTGGGGTGGAGCTGTTCTCTTAGGACTTGGGAGTGGCACTTCAGTGTCTGGATTTGTATCATGTTGAGCATTCAGGACCCCTAGAGGATCACAAGACAGAAGTGGTATAATAGTGTAATCATCCCAATTGGTTGGATCTGTAGCAGTTTGAAAGTTTGTGCCAACAGCGTGAGAATTTGTATTGGCAGCATGAGAGTTTGAGTTGGCAGCTTCAGACCTGTTCACATCAGTTTCTGCAGTATACTCAACAAAGCTCAGAGAATTTGTTAGTGAATCTAAATCAAACAACCAATCAGGACCAGTGCCTTTGACATTTGCAGTATTTTCATTAAATTCAACATTGGCACTTTCTTCAATAGTTTTAGACACACTGTTATACACTCTATAGGCTTTGCTTTGATGTGAATATCCTACAAAGAATCCTTCTTCAGCCTTACTCTCAAACTTCCCTAAGTGAGTCTTAGTATGAAGAATAGTACATGGACATCCATATGACTTGAAGAAAGCTATTAGGGGACTTCTGTTGTGGAATAACTCATAGGGAGTTTTTCCTTGAGATTGAACAACTTGAACCCTATTCAGAACATAACAGGCTGTATTGACAGCTTTTGCCCAGAAAGTCATTGGCAGTTTAGAATCAGCTAACATTGTTCTAGCAGCCTCAATTAATGTTCTATTCTTTCTTTCAGCTACACCATTTTGATGTGGTGTTCTTGGTGCACTATATTGTCTAGCAACACCTTTGGACTCACAGAAACTGTTTAGAATGTGATTTTTAAATTCAGTTCCATTGTCTGATCTTATCACCTTAACTTTTGAGTTGGATTGGTTTTCAATCTTAAGGATAAAAGACTTAACTAGCTCAGCAGTCTCATCTTTAGACCTGAGAAAGTAAACCCAAGTAAATCTGGTGAAATCATCAACAATAACTAAACAGTAAGCCCTTTTATTCAAACTCAAAACAGATGTTGGACCAAATGGATCCATATGAATCAGCTGAAGAGCAGATGAGATTGAATTTACTTCTTTGGCCTTATGAGAAGTTTTGTGTTGCTTGCCTTTAAGACATGCTACACAATGATCATCACATATGAACTCCTTTTGTGGTAAGCCTCTTACCAGATTCTTTTTGACTAAAACATTCATGGACTTGAAGTTCATGTGACACATCCTTCTATGCCAAAGAGCAGACTCATTTGATGATGCTTTGGATATCAAACAGCTTAAAGTATTTGATTTGGATAAAAGATCTGTGTCCAAACAGTAGACATTGTCCTTTCTTGGTGTTCTCAGTAAAACGAAACTTTCAGGAATTTTGAAATCTTTTGAAAGGACAATGCACTCAGAATCTGTAAACAAAACAATGTTTTGTTTGTCACAAATTTGAGAGACACTTAATAAATTATACTTAAGCTGTTCAACATACAAAACATCATGGAAAATCATGTTGCCTGCATTAATAGTACCTTTACCTGTAACCTTACCTCCTTTTGAGTTGCCTCCAAATGCAACAAATCCTCCATCAAAGCCTTTGAAATTTGACAAGCACGCAGAGTTGCCTGTCATGTGCCTAGAGCATCCACTGTCCAAATGTCATCTTGTTTTATGAGGTGACCTGTGGTTGCCCTTCACAAATAAAAGCTTAGTCAGTAGTGGAGTAAACCCAAACCAAATTGGTTTTGGGTTGGCCTTGTGCATTGATATAACTAAATACTGTTTTTGACTTCTTATACTTAGTGAGATCTACTGATGGAGTCTTTGGAGAGTATTTAGTGATTATATGAGGTATCCAGGTATTTTGATCATCTTTTCTTCTAACAGTCTCAGATGATTCACTAACAGTTCCAGAATCTTGCTTAGCAGCTTGATCTGTGTTTTTAGTGCTAACAGCTTCAGTATTTGCACTAACAGCTTCAGAATTTGGCTTAGCAGTCTGATTTTTTGCATCAACAGTTTGATCTGAAGATTTGTCCTTGACACACCATATTTGTTTAAAGCTTAGTTTAGGCTTTGCCAAAACTTGTTTTTGGTGTGTGGACTGTTTTTTATTAGCTTTTGAAAGCCTATGATCAACTGTTTTCTTTGGAACTGGTGTAGCAGAAGGTTTGACCTTTAAATGTTTTGCCTGAGTAGGACTTGATTTTTTTTTGATTCACAGTCTGTTTTTCAACAGCTGGTTTATAAAAACAATCCTTGGCCAAGTGATTCTTCCTGCCACAGTGAAAACACCTTTTGACTATTTGAATTGGAGATCCAGATTTATATGACAATTTCTGGTTCTTGTTCCTCTGATTTCCCCTTACCTACTTTTGTTTGGGAAACTTTTGAACACCATGCTTTTGGCATGTGCAGACAGGAACATTTTTACCCTTTTTATTATTCTTTGAAGAAGATGCAATGTTACAGTTAGAATGTCCAGGAACTTGTGGAGCAGCATTGCATACACTCATCTTCTCTTTTCCTTTGTTACTGGGGGCTTGGATCTTTATGGGTGCACTCATTGTTTTGTGTTCCTTCTCAACTGCTGTGCACTCATACTCTCTATTTTGAATCTGATCTGCTTTAGATTCAGGGCTGGTATCAAGGATAAGATCTACAGTAGTCATAGACTCATCTAATGGTTCATTGACAAGTCTATCAGCAACTTCACTCATTGGATGAATGTATTTGTTGTTGTATGGGGGTGGAGTAGCCCTGTAGCCTATGCCTTCTTTGGGATTAATCTGAGATTTTACCCTATCTTTAAATTGGACTTCCATTAGGTGTTCCAGCTTTTGATTAGCCAATTTCAAGTTACCTAGATCTATATTGACAGATTCTAGTTTCTTATTCCCCTTTAACACCTTTTGTTCAGTCTCTTCTACCTTTTTATTCAGGGATTCTATTTTCATATTTAGCTCCTTTTTCTCCCACTCATGATATGTTCTATCATGTCCCATTTGAATCTCATTATCCTTATAGTCATTGATCTGTTTTTCAAGATCATTTATGGCTTGCATATATTCATATCTCCTTTCTTCCATTTTAGCTAGAGTTTTGCACATGCTCTCATTATGGTATCTGTACTTTTTAACCATATTTTTGCATGATTGAGAGCAGAGTTTAGAATTTACCTCAGATGGTAGTTCAGTGGAGGAGACATTTGATGTTTCTGTCATTAGAGCTTGATTTTGAAACTCTTCCTCTGTCTGATCACTCCAGTCGAACACATTGTCTTCTTGAGAGACAAGTGCTGTTGATGATGATGTCTGAATGGGCTGTGGAGTCCTTGATGACTGTTGACCTTGAGATCTACATTCTCTGGCAAAGTGACCAAGCTTATGACATTTATAGCACTCAACTTTTGACTTATCAAAAGCCGGTTTGCCTTCTATTCTGGCTTGAAAGTTGGTCCTTCTAGTTTTTTTAAGAAACCTTTTGGCCCTCATAGTCAGCATTGCATGTTGCCACTTTAAATCCATCTCTTCAAGATCATCTGGATGAATTTGTTCTAAATCTTCAGTATTTAGAGCAAACAATCCATCATTGGAAACAAAAGCGTCATAATGAGCTTCAGCAGAGTTGCCATCACCACCTGAAAAGGAATCACTGCTATTAGATTTTTCAGAAGACAGAAGAACAGTATTGTGATTATAAGAAAAGGATTTCTTTTTAGTATGAATCTCAGTCTCAAACACTCTCAGACTGTTGTACAAATCATCAAAGTCTATCTCATCAAGAGTGTCTTTTGTTCTCCATTGTGCATCATAAACTGTCCATTCTTCTCCAAGAGATCTGAGAAACTTTCTGTTGACTTCATCTTGATCCAGGCTGACTTTTGCACTTTCTAGCTCACTTATCGGTTTGTTGAACCTGTCAAAGATTTGAGTAAGGTTTTCATTTTTGCCACCAGAAAAGTTCTCATATTGCTGTTTTAAAAGATCCTTTTGATTTCTCTTTGTACTTGCATTACCAGCAAATCTTTTCTCTAAAGTATTCCAAAGAAAATGAGCAGTATAAAACTTTTTGAACTGATGTTGATAAGCATTAGGAATGGCTATTTGTAAAAGTGTAAGAGCTTTCACTTCATTCATTCTAGCCTTTCTTTCTAGTTCAGTTTTTGGAGGAGTTTTGACTGGTTTACCCTCATCATCAAGTTCTGGATCAACTACAGGAGGAAATTCATCAGCTTCCCATATGGTATAATCAATGAATTGAATATGCTGTTGAATCCTGAGTTTCCACATCTCAAACTCAGTGGGCTTGAGCATAGGCACTTTGAGTCCTTGCCCAGATCCACTGCTGCTATTTTCATATTCCAATGCAAAAGAAAAAAAAAATTTAAAAGAAAGTTTTCGACTTTGAAAAACAAAGAACGACCTGTGGCTCTGATACCACTTGTCAGGATCTAAAAGTAATTAACCAAGACTAACTGATTTGAATTTATCAGAGTATAAATCAATAATCTTGCTTTGAATCAAAGTTTAATTAAGAAGTTTGCTGAATAACACTTAATTATTCTAACAAAAGCTTTCAGAATCAATTGAAGATAAACACAAGAAATAATCAAGACTGCTTGTATTGCTGATTTCAATGATTACAATCACCTCTAATCTGTTTGATTAGACGAAGAACACAAACTGTTCTTAGGGTTTTACAACCTTAGAGGCTTATGAAAAACTTAAACAAAAAGCAATTACACACTTGAATATGTAGAAAAACTCCTGTCAAATAGAAAGACCTATTCTATGTATTTATATTGCTTCTTGATTTGTTTCCTTGAAGGACTATGACTTCTCTGATAGTAGATATGCTGGAATCTTCATGTAGATATCTTTTCCAGAAAACCAGCACTTTCTGTTTATGAAACTGTTGAGCAACTTGAATCACTTGGCAGCTTGAACAGAGCAGCTTGAGTTGATTTACTCTGGCAGCTTGAACTTTTACACTGGCAGCTCGAGTTTCTTCAACTAACAGCATGAACTTTGCATTTACATATAAATTCTACTAACAGTTTGAGAAGTCTAACTAACAGCTTGAACTTACTTAGACTATTTCCCAACATGAGAGATCTAGAATGACACACACTCTAAACTGCTCTGATACCAGTTGTAGGTCCCAAAAGATATCCCAAGTATATAGCCTTAAGCTATAGAGGGGGGAGGAGAATACAGCTATTAAAAACTACACACAATTTTCTCAATGTTTGTATGTATTATCAACAAATGTTAATTACAAACGAGCTTGAATGCGGAAAGGTTCAAGCTGAGATGACAGTTACAACAGTATGGTTACTAGTCTAAGACAGACTCAAAGTAGTTTACAATGAATACACTCACTAAGAATCACTCACTGTGTTTACAAGACTCAGAGGAACAACTTGGATAAGAACAGCTTTGACACAAAGCAGTGTTTTATCCAAACAGACTTGCATGCATGAAAGACACACTTGAATGCACGTTCACTCTTGGGTTCAGCACTTAGCTTTCTGGCTTCTTTTTTTCAATCCTTGGAAAACTCCTTTTATACTTACTCAGAGGATCTAAGAGAAGCTTCTTCATTGGATGAAAGGAAAAAGTGAAAAGTCATGTTGAAAAGACAACATAAGCTTTTTTACACTTTTATCTTTTCACTTTGTCTACTGTTGCATTTGCTTTAACTAAATAAGGAATGTCAACTTTGCGTCTTTCTTCCTTTGTTAAGGCCTATTTTGATATAAGAAAAAGGTCTGTCACCCTTTTTCAAATATCCTTTTGTCTTCATGTAACAGAATAGCGTGGGCAGGCTGAGCAATTCTTATTTCCACTTTGTCTTCGACTTTGTAAACTGATCTTGTAGCCAAAAACAATACATGAGGACTTGGAAACATATTCCATGAAGTGTTTAGCCTGTTCACAAAGAGCAGGTTCTGTTCACAAAGAACAGAACACTTGTAAACTGCCCAAGCTGCTCACCAGTGTGGAGCAGCGTAGACAGTTTATGTCCAGCCTGTTCAGTAGACTGAACAGCTTTGGCAAACTGTCTTTGTTGCAACACATGCAACACATAGGACAGCTTTTGGGCTGATATTGCAAATCATTTTCAGGTCTCAATAAGGCATATAACATGCCTTAAATGCAACCTTCAAATGCATCAACAGGTTTGATTAAGAATCTCCCCCTTAGATGCAGAACAGGTTTGACTGAGGCCTTTTTGTGCCTAACAAAGACAATACTGCTTTGTCAGAACGTGCAGAAAAGTTGTTTTGTCTGTTTGGAAAGACATCCCACTATCTCTATGTCCAATGAGGAAACTTCACTGAGATTCTCAGTGAGAGTATAAAATGAAGCTTCCAAGCAATGTGAGATAATCAATAGTGTGATATTCAGATCGTGCAAAGAAATGTGTTTTCATGCATACAAGTATGCTTGAATAAAACATTAAAGTGTGTCCAAGCTGTTCTTGTTCAAGCTGTCCGTCTGTCTGTCTTGTAAATAGTGAGTTCATCTTAGTGAGTGTATTCATTGTATCTAGTCAGAGTCTGTCTTACTTAGTTAAACATCTGTTGTATCTGTCATCTTAGCTTGAACCATTCTGCAGTTCAGGCTTGTTTGTAATTAACACTTGTTGATAATATACACAAACATTGAGAAAAGTGTGTTGAATTTTAAATAGTTGTATTCACCCCTCTTCTACAGCTTAGAGCAACATACTAGGGAAACCTTTTGGGACCTACAACTGGTTTCAAAACAGATAGAGTGTGTGTTAACTCTAGATCTCTCATTCTCCCTATTTCCCACCATGGACAAAAGTGCTTCCAACACTTCCTCTTACTATGACAATGTTTCAATTGCAAAACCCCCCCAAGCTCAATCATCAGAATTTCTTTGGTTAGAAGTGCAGAATGATGATCTATTTAGAGAATCTGGATGTATAACTACCAGAGATGGTAATGGAAGGTCCCTATGTGCCAAGTTCTATTACTACTATCACTCCTGCTGTTGAAGGAGCTGTTCCTGAAATTAGGATCTTTGAAAAGGCAAAAGCTCAATGGTCTAATGAAGACAAAAGGCCGGTTGCTCTTGATGCAAAGGCCAGGAACAACCTGGTTATTTCTATTCCTGATGATGTGTTTAAACAGGTTGAGAAAATGAAGACTGCAAAGGATATGTGGGATACTTTGCGTACCGTCTATGATGGTCCCACTATCACACTGGATAACAGGATCAACAATCTTGTTAGACAATATGAACTCTTCTTTGCAAAGCCAAAGGAGTCTCTCACTGAAACTTATACCAGATTCACTGCTCTAATCAATGATCTCAAAGCTGTAGGGATCACCAAGGACAGTTTAACTTTGGTAAACAAGTTTTTGGACATTCTGCCTGAGGAATGGAATTATTTTTCTACTATCCTCAAAAACTCAGGCTGAGTGCTTTAAATGTGGCAAAACAGGCCATATAGCTGCTGACTGTGTGTCTAAAGCTGTTGGCTCAACATCCAAACTATACAAGACAAATAAGGACGATGGCTACAGGGTTAAGTACCTAACGGCCATGGCTATGCTGAGAAAGTTGGAAGACTTAGTGGCTTCCAACAAGCAGAAAGGACTCATGGCTGAGACATGTGACTGGGAGGAATCTGACTGATCATCAGATGAAGAAGATAACAATTGTCTGATGGCCAACACTGATGTCCCATCAACAAGGAATTTCAAATAGGATTTGGCTGAAGCTGAAGGTGAAGCTGTCAGTAGCTTGGAGAACTGGAACCTAACTATAATGTATAAGCTACAAAATTTTATGGATTACAGTTCTGATGAAAAAGTTAAAATGTTTGAATATTTACTTGTTGATTTAAAAGCTACTATTGAGAAGCATGATGCTTTGTTGTCTGAGATCTCCATGTTAAAAACTGATCTTGAAATAAAAACTAATAAATTGGACAGCTTCCATAAGTTGGAATCTGAACTTGATGAAGTAAAACACATCAATACCATTTTATTAGAAGAAAAGAGAGAGACAGACACAAAGCATGCCAAGCTTCAAAAGATTGTTGACTCTTGGTGTCAATCTGCGTTGAAAGTCAATCATTGTATCAGTCAACAGATCTCTACTCAAATCCAAACCTATCTTGGACGGGATCTTGATACAGCAGCTTCAATTGTTGAGATAAATAATCTGGAAAAAGACTTATCCACTCTTGGTGAGCTTCCAAGTACTTTTATTCTAAGAGTAAATTGAAAGCTGGTCTCAACAAATAGGTTTGTCAGGCCTCAAAACACTTACAGTTTATGTGAAAAAGCTTTAAAAACTGATGATGGAATGTGTACTCCATCAAATCAGCCTGCTAAGTGCATAGCTGGTTCACACAAACAAAAGAAGGGAAAACAAGTTCAAACTTTAGCTTTGGACACTAAACCTGTCAACAAGACAGGTTCTGAATCTAAAGCTGATGGGAAGAAACCTGTTAACCCTTTTGATGCTGAGCATTTTGAGAAAAAGTTTTCAAAAGGTAAGCAGCCTGCTTTCAACAGGGGTAAGTCTCATGATAAAAAGTAAATCTGCTGTGATTTCAAATAAGTTTTTTAATCATAGTGGAAAACTGGTTATAAATGAAGGTAAGTCTTTCAAAACCAGAAGCAGCGATCATGTTGAAAGGCAATATTCATCACATCTCAGTCAGGGCAAAGGCAAAGCCATTGCTCAACCTGAGAAAGTTGGGAATAAGTTTCCTAAACCTGTGGAGCCAATTAAACTTCCAATTTTTGATATCTGCCCTCCTAAAAAGAGGAAAGAAGACACTAACAAAGCTGTTGCTATTTCTCCTTCCACTCAAACTGTTGGCCATTCTAAAAACAGTAATAAGTTTGCTAAACCTGCTGACAAGACCAACAAGGATATCCCAGAATGTGTTTTTGGTAGTACTTCTTCCAAAAAGTCTAAAAAGAGAAAATGCTATAAATGTGGGAAGAAGACTCATATGGCCAAAGACTAATCAGAAACTGAGGACATAAGGCCTGCTGACACTGCTTGTTCCAACATTGCAAAAACCAGCAGTGTTGGATGTAACATGGTCATTAAGGAGAGTATCCAAGCTGATACAATCCAAATTGGAAACATTAGTGTTGATCTAAGTGGTCCATCAACAAATGTTGATGAAGAAGGAGAACTCATCCTCATGATGGGTTCCCATAAAATTAACTAATATTTTCCCATGACACTCTGTAGGTTAAACAACCATCCCAGATTTGGTACTTGGACAGCGGCTGCTCAGGCCACATGACGGGTTGCAAGGACTTGCTGAGTGATCTCAAGCCTGAAAAAGTGCTAAAAGTCACCTTTGTTGATAATGTTCAAGAATCCACAGAAGGTATGGAACCCTTCAAGCTGGTTCTTCTATATTCAAAAGAGTAGCCTTTGTGTCTGGGCTAAAACACAATCATGTAAGCATCAGTCAACTGTGTGATGCTGGCTACAAGGTTAACTTTGATGAGCACCTAGGGTACATACTGGATCCCTAAGGCAAAGTTTTGATGTGTGCACAAAGGAAGAATGGTGTATATGTTTTGGACATGAAATTTGCTGATCCCATAACTGAAACCTGCTTTATCTCAAGAAGCAATGCAGAACTGAACTGGTTATAGCACAAAAGGCTGTCACACCTGAACTTCAAGAATATCAACAAACTCAGTAAGAAAGAGTTGGTAACAGGTTTGCCTTCTATAATCTTTGTTAAGGATAAACTCTGCACAGCTTGTGAGAAAGGCAAGAAGAGAAAAACATCTTTTAAATCCAAGCATAATTTTTCTATTGATACTCCTCTCTTCTTAATTCACATGGACTTGTTTGGACCTGTCAATGTCCCAAGTCTAAGAGGTAGAAGATACACTCTCGTAATGGTTGATGTGTTCTCCAGGTTTACATGGGTGATCTTTCTAAAGACCAAAGGAGAGGCTGCCAAAGAAATTATTGGATTTATATATAAGATGGAGGTTTTGAAGTGCATACCACACTGTTCATAAAGAAACAGTACTCTTGAGAACTTCTGTGAAGAAAGAGGAATCTCACAAAACGTTTTAGCTGTAAGAACTCCATAACAAAATGGAGTTGTTGAAAAGAGGAACAGAACCCTCTTTGAAGCAGCTAAAAATATGTTGTGTGCATCAGGTTTGCCTTCATCATTTTGGGATGAAGCTGTCAACACTGCCTGCTTCACTCAAAACAGATCCTTAGTGGTGATCAAAGGGAGGAGGCCAAATATTAGCTATTTCCATGTGGTTGGATGTCCCTGCTTCATTCTGAAACAGAGGGACCAACTGGCAAAATTTGAACCCAAAGCTGATGAAGTTGTGTTTGTTGGATATTCTGCTATCTCTAAAGCCTATAGAGTATACAACTACAAAAGAAAGGCGATAGATGAATCTATCAATGTCACCTTTGAGGAGACTAGGAGTGCCCCCGTCAAAGTTGTTCCTGAATCAGTTTCAGGAGAGTTCAGCTTTGATGATCTTATGCATTCCATTAATGTAGAGAAGGACTCAAAAGCTTCCACTTCACCCAGTGTGGAACCTGTAAAACACAATGGGCATGATGATGACTATATTGATACACCCTGTGTGAATAAGTGTACTGACATAATTAATACACCATATCCAGAACCAATCAATGCTGATAACCCTGAATCCTCTTTTGATGTGTTCAACAATAGAGATTCATGTTCAACAGGTGAACAGGCTCAAGATAACAATGTGTTCAAAAATCTTGAAAGCTGTTCTACAAGACCTGATGAAGATTAAAATGACATAGGAGAATCTTCATTGAGACATGATCCTAAGTGGATCAGGAGTCATCCCAATGATCAAATAATTGGTGACATCAACAAAGGGGTACAAACAAGATGTGACAGCTTAGGAAACTTTGTATGTTTTCTAGCTTTGTGTCCCTGATGGAGCCAAACAAAGTGGAGGATCTCTAAAAGATGCCGATTGGATCACTGCCATGCAAGAAGAGCTCAATCAGTTTGAGAGAAACAAAGTATGGAAGCTGGTCCCTGTTCCTAAAGGAAAAACCATAATTTGCACCAAGTAGGTTTTCAGAATCAAGATGGACGAGCAATGTCATGTTATTAAAAATAAGGCAAGACTGGTTGCTCAAGGTTATAGACAAGAAGAAAGGATAGACTATGATGAAACATTTGCTCCAGTGGCTAGATTAGAGGCAATTCGTTTGTTTCTAGCCTATGCTGCTCACAAGAGCATGAATGTATTTCAAATGGATGTTAAGAGTGCATTTTTGAATGGTAAGCTGCAAGAAGAAGTATATGTCAAGCAGCCTCAAGGTTTTGAAAGTGAACAACATCCAGATTTAGTCTATAAGTTGGACAAAGCTCTCTATTGTCTAAAACAAGCCCCTAGAGCCTGGTATGACAATTTTACTGATTTTCTTATGAGCAATGGTTATTCCAGATGTAAAGTGCATACCACACTGTTCATAAAGAAGGTGAAATCTGATATTATGCCTGTTCAAATTTATATGGATGACATAATATTTGGTTCTACAAATGAGCAGTTATGCAAGAATTTTTCTCTGCTCATGAAATCTAAATATGAAATGAGCATGATGGGTGAACTTACTTTCTTTCTACAATTACAGGTTGAACAAACCCCAAATGGAAATTTCATTAATCAAAGAAAGTACACTTTAGATCTTTTGAAAAAGTTTAAATTTGATCAAAAATATCCCATCAAAACCCCAATGGCAACCAACGTAAAATTTCATGTTGATGCCTGTGGCAAAGTTGTTTCTGTTACTGCTTACAGAGGCATGATTGGGACCTTGCTATACTTCACTGCTAGTAGACCAGATATTATGTTTGCTACCTGTTTATGTGCTAGGTTTCAAGCTGATCCTAAGGAATCACATCTACCTGCTGTAAAAAGAATCTTCAGATACCTAAAGGGTACACCAGGTTTGGTTATTTGGAATCCTAAGGACTCCAGCCTTGAACTAATTGGTTTTTCAGATTTTGATTTTGCAGGCTGCAGGCTAGACAAGAAAAGCACAACAGGTGGATGTCAACTCCTTGGTGGTAAGTTGATCAGTTGGTGTAGCAAGAAGCGGAACTCAGTTTCTACTTCTACTGCTGAAGCTGAGTACATTGCTGCTGGAAGCTGCTGTGGGCAGATTCTATGGATGCAGCATCAGCTTGAGGATTATGGACTTGTATACAGGAAAACTCCAATTTTGTGTAATAATACAAGTGCCATAGCTATCTCCAACAATCCAGTTTTTCATTCCAGAACAAAGCATATAGAAATCAGACATCACTTTATCAGAGATCACATCCAGAAAGGTAATGTGGAGGTAAGTTATATTTCACAGATGAACAGCTTGTAGACATTTTCACAAAGCCTCTTTGTTGGTACACTCTGTGTGACGATAGCAGTCTAAGTGTTCAAGCATTTTGGTTCAAGTAATATCACAAAGTATTGGGTTTTAACGAGTGTTTGATATATATGTTTATATATGTTTGATAGTTATTGATTGTATGTTTGAACTTGATGTAACATATTACAAGAAGTTCAAACATAAAGTTCAAAGATAAATTCAAGCATAAGTTAAAACATAAGTTTCAAATATAGGTTAAATATGTGAAAGTCGAATTTAGATTAAATTCGAATTCACTAGTAAATTAGATTCGAATCTATGGCAAATTCGAATATAATCCATAAGGCAGATTCGAGATTGTCAAGGGGACAAACTCGAATGGGCCTTGGGCCAGATTCGAGTTTGGCCCATGACAAACTCGAATGAGGCTCTATAATTCGGGATTAACTCGAATCATTAGTAGACTTTTGCAGATTTCGTGAGAGTGATTAGCAAAAGGCGATTTCGAGTTTATCAGCTTTGTGAGTGTTCTTTCGGAGAGAATCATCTCGTAGGTGCGTTCGTGTTCGTCCGTACAGCTTGTTGATAGTCTCCGTGTTCCGTGTCAGAGTTGTTTCCGTCAACCCGTTAACGAGGATTCCGCACTCGTTGACGGTCTTGCGTCTAGATAGATCCGTAGTGTGTAGACCTTACAAGTGGTATCAAAGCCTAAGGGGTGTTCTTCGTGTTCATCCTAGGTTTCTTGACGCTTTTGGACGGTTAATCTCTCAAGTTTTCGTGTTTTTCGTGTTTTTCGAGCTTATCAAATTGGGATCCGGGAAATACTTTGGTGTTTTTCACATTTTTGATCGAAATCAATATTTTTCTTTGTAAAAATATTGATTTAATCTGCAAAACGTTAAAAATTCGAGGTATTAGCCGTTTTTCGAGTTTGCGGCGCTCGAATCTGTTAGGAGTCATTAGGGTTTTTCTTAGTCTCGAGTCTAACCAAAAATCCACTCCTTTCGAGTTTGCTTTCGAGTGTTTCGAGTTTACAGTGTTCGAGTTTGATTCGAGTTTGGCCTAGAGTCGAATAGGAGCTTCGAGTTTGCTAGGGTTCGACTTTGACTGTTTCGAGTTTGCTTGGACCTTCGAATTTGTCACCCATTTCGACTTTAATTGAATTTCAGAACTTAATCGAATTTAATCCCAGATAGGTTTAAACTTAATTATATTCGAATTTACCTAAATTCGAAAGAATTAACTTAAACTAATTTCGAATTAAGTTTTTTAAGTTTCAATTCAATTACTTTTGAAACAATGACAAATCTTCAACGGTTTCTTAAAATGGATCATGAGGTAGGGAAGGCTAATACTCCACCTAAGCTGATGAAACTTGAAGACTATTATTGGTGGAAAGATCGGTTTGCCGATTTTGTGCGTTTCAACGACATGGGAATGTGGATATGTATCGACGAGGGATACAATCCACCAACTGCTGAAATTGAGGGAAGACAGAAGGTTGTCACGTATTCGAAGATGAAGGACGATGACAAAAAGCTCTTTGAAGCTGAGAACCGCGCGTTTGCTATCATACGAATGGTGTTACCTCAGGACATACTACACACATTCCGCAATCAAAAGACATCTAAGGAGCTTTGGGAGACGCTGGAAAAGAGGTCTGAGGGTAATCCGAGAGTTCGAAGGAAGCATATGGAGTTGTTGAAACAGCAATTTGCGATTTTCAAGGCTTTGAAGGATGAAAAGCTGGACGACACCATCACCCGCTTTTATCATTTGCTGACAGAGCTTGAGAGTCATGGCATTGAGTATAGCGATACAGAAAAGAACAATAAGCTTCTTGATGCCTTACCAGCCAAATGGGCGATGTACGTGGCTATGATTAAGCTTGATGAGGATAAGTATTACACTCAATCGTTGGAGGATGTAGTGGGAACGCTGAGGGCTTATCATTTCGAGCTACTGAAGGCCGAAACAGATTATGAGCAAGTCCAAAATCCGGCCATGTATTTTGGAAAATCAAAACCTTCAGCGGCAGCTGATATGAAGACTGCTATTGCGTTCTTCACTGGAGAAACGTCGTCACCAGCAGAGACTGACAAAGCATAGAATAGAGCGTTCTTAGGGTTTGGGAGACCGGAAGAACAGCAACCTCAGGCAACACATGCATGAACATCTCAGGGCTACTCTAAGATGCCCATGAGCGCTAAATCGGCCGAAGAACATTTGAATTTGTTGGCATCATTTGTGGCCACATATGGGAACTGCGTTCAAGGTAAAATAAACGATCCTACACTCTGGGATGAAGACTATGATCAGGTAGACCCTGACGACCTTGAGGAGATGGATCTCAAATGGCAACTGGCCATGGTAACCCAACGGGTTAAACGATTCATCAAGCGCACGGGAAGAAATTTGAGTTTGAATAATAAGGGGATTGGCTTTGATAAGTCCAAGGTGAAATGCTACAACTGTCAGGGCTTAAGACACTTCGCCAGAGAGTGTCAGAGACCGAAGGTAGATACTTACCAAGGGCAGAAGCAGTCGCATGGATAGTTTCAGAACCAGTCTCAACAGAGATATCTTCCGAGTTCATCATCCGGTCAAGCCAACATAGCTGGTCTGTTATCAAACGTCACATCAGACAGACAGCTGGATGGTACTTACGACTGGAGCTCACATCCGGAATCTAACGCTAGAGCCTTTATGGCTGAAGTTACTGAGAGTGGATGTGAAGGGGAAGAGCAGAACACAAGGGACAGCAGTCAACACGAAAGCAGTCCGATGTGGGTGGAGAAGTCGAGTGATCAGACGCTTATGGAGTTTGCCGCTCAAATGGCCAATGTCGAATCAGATCACACAAAGGTAAGTCTGAATTACTCTCTTTTCCATGAATTATGTGTTTTATGTACTACTACTAACGATAGCTTAAACTTAGTACTAGAATCACATAAAAATATATCTGCTCTAAATGAATCACTGAAATCAGATAATGCTAGCCTGATTGATATTAAGCAAGATCTTAGAGATAAACTTAAGGCTGATCCTCAAGATGTAATAGTTCTAAAAGACAAGCTGAGTGAGCAGTGTGTTAGATTAGAACTGATGTATGAGCATGTAGAGGCCTTGACCAAAGATCTTAAGATCAAAGAAGCAGAGCTAGCCGAAACTAAGGTAAAGGTAGTTAGGCAAATAGTAAGCTAGAGAAGTTTAGGAACTCAAGTCTGAACCGAGGGAAAGTTTTGGATGCCCAACGCCAATCTAAAAAGCCTGTAGGTTTAGGATTTCATGAGATTCCTCCACCTTTGAATGACAACTATGTGCCTCAACCTTAGAAGAAAACTGATAAATCAGTAGACTTAGAGGAAATACTTGCACCAGTGTCTGAGCCAGTAAAAGAAAATACACCTAAGGTGACTGATAAAACTGTCAAGATTAAGAAAGTCAAATTTGTGTCCTCCTCTAATGAAACACCTGTAGGAAAACATAACATTGATTTTAATGATCAGGATGATGACCCAGTCACTATAGCTGCACAAAAAGAACCAGACACTAGTGACACACTTAAGTGAAAGGGATCACACAAGAAGTCAATTGACAAGATGTCATGCTTTAGATGTCACGAGAGAGGGCATGTTGCTTCTAACTGTCCGCATAGGAAAGTTGACACTACACCTAAGACAGGGAAGTCAGAACCATCTAAGCCTTCAACAAGTATGGCGAGCACTAGTAGTTCTCAGAGTACCGAGAAAACTGTGGAGGCTACACCAAAATAAGTTGTGAAACAAATACCGGTAAAAGGTGGACCAAAAGAAGTGGTTAGGACTAATTCACCGAATCGAGTCGTTAATCAATCTAGGTCTGGTCCTCAACAACAATATAGGAGCACAACACCTAGCAGAGCATACACTCCAGTTAGGTCACATACTCCTGTTAGACATTACACACCGGTTAGAGCTCAGGGATCTCAATCTGAAATGCATTATAATCGTAATTATTCGAGAGCTCCACAACAAATGCCTACTCAAAGGCAAAGAGTGAACTTACATCACTCGGCACCACAACAAACTCCAGTTCAAAGACCCAAGTCACCTGAAAGGAGATATGGGTATTTGAAAGAGTTTAAATATGTGGACGAGAATGGTATAACCAAGTCAGTTATGGCTTGGGTTCCCCGTGATAACTAACCTATGTTTTTTCATGTGCCGGAGATAACCACAGGTCTAAACAACAAATGGTTCGTCGACAGTGGGTGCTCCAGGCACATGACAGGGGAACGATGACATGTCTAAACAACAAACAGGTTTAATTACCTTGTAAGCAAGCTGGGCATGTTAAATAAAAGTGACTAAGTGTCACTAATGTTCTAAAGATCACTTGTTTGAATTTGTCCAAATTTAACAGAATAGCTTGGACAGAACAGGTTTTACCTGTTCTGTATTTCGTCTGTTTCTGAAAACTTCAGCTAGACATATATCAGGTTTGCCAAAATACATTTTAATCTCAAACCTATTCTTTTGTACAAACATCCAACCTGCTCACTCTCTCGATCTGTCATACAAGGCATTGTCTTGTAACCTGATCAACTATTGAAAAGGCTTCACAATGAAACTTGTTCTCATCTAGCTGCACAGGTTGCATGAACAGCTTAAGGAAGTGATCAGCTTGTGATGAAACCTGTTCATCACAGGTTTAGACAACAGCTTAGATCATCTGTTTTTAATTACCTTTCTTCACATTTAAGTTACTTAAATTACGTATTTATTTAAATTAATTAATAATGGATAATGTTTGTTAACATGTGTTGGTATTTAAAAAGGTCAAGTGGTCTGACAACTGATCTGACATGGCAAACCGTTCCGTTTTCCATTAAAAGAACATTTCAAATCAACCGCCCAAACATTTCTCTCTCCTACTCACTCACATTCAAATACTATAAATAGATCATTCACTGCTACATCATCTTCTTCTCTACTGCTTCCAAAGCTACCTGAAAAACCCTAAATCGACTAAGTGTCAAGCATCATTCATCCTACTACTTTCCAAATGGCTCACCAAAACAACCCCCTGCTACCAGTATTCGTTGGTGATGATGTTCAAAAACATCCTTCTGTCACCACAATGCTCACACTCAAACCCACCAACTACATAGCCAACCTAACCATTCCTAAAAATCATGTGGGAGAGGGTTATGAAAAAATGGTGGAGTTTCTGCAAGCCCACCCCCTGCACTATGTTATGACTGCCTCTCCTGGTGTCTTGTACCTAGAGATAGTTTATGAGTTTTGGTACACCTGTTCGTATAACCCTTCAACCAGAACCATCAAGGGAACTATCCTCAATGGGTCTCTAACCATTGAGATAACTAATGCTCTTCTTAGGGAAGTTCTTCATCTTCCTGTTGCTGAAACCTATGATAAACCACAGCCTGAGGATGATCAGATGAGCAACCTGCTTACGCTTCTGTGGCGTAGAAGAACCAAAAGTTGGAGCTACATTGTTCACGAGGGATTTATCACCCACTTACAGTTTTTCTATTCGCCTTTGTGGTGATGTCTTTTGGCTGCAAAGTTGGTTCCTTTGACGAGCTTAGCAGGGATGAAATTCCCATAACCCTACAGTTTGTGGATGGGACTACACTGAACATGGCCAGATGGATTTTGTGAATTTGAGGAAGTTGGTGCAGCAAGAACATCGTCGTGCTGCTGTGAGATACCCAAGATTCTTAAGCCTCATCCTCAAACGTGTATGTGGTGAGTCTCTCTATACTTCTCAACCATACTTGTCAAATGTTGTGTTTCCTGTGATAGGAAACATGGTTTTTTACACCCCGGTTCTTGCCAATGAACACCCTCTGTCAACACCAATGAGGAGGTTACTTGGTTTGGTTGAAGGACCCTCAACTATGAGGGTGGATCCAGTGGCTGCTCCCAAAGGAAAATCCAAATCCATGCCCAAGCTAGTGAAAAGGGGCCTGGAATCGACTGAAGTTGCGCCTGTCCGTAAGAAGGCTAAAACAGTTAAGTCTAAGTCTGTTCCCTTAGCCTTAGTGGCCGAGGGGGAGCAGACTACTCACCCTGGTTCATTCGTTGAACCTGAAGCCTTTGTGGCTGGTGCCTCTGTGGCACCTGAGACCATGGAACATGTTAACCCTCTTATTTCTGACCCAGTCTCACCTCCAGTCCAAACAGAACCCCTCATCACTTCCCCCACAACATCCATCCTCCACTTCATCCCTCAAATCTTATAACAGACGCAAATCCTTAACCAAAAAGAGACCATCATCCCAAACTAGTCCCTCTGACCCCTCTCAACAGGAGTCGCTTGAAAAAGAAGCAATCCCTGCTGCTTCTCCTATTTTGGGAGAAATTTCACCACATTTGGAGCAGGCTTCACTCCACAAAGAGTCCACCCAGAGTCAGCCTAGACCCTCTGGTTCCTCCCAACAGGAACCAGTTTTACAAAAGAAGACTACCACATCCACTATCCCAGCCTCCCAACAGGTTGAGGATATTAAAAGACAGGAGTCCACTCCACTCCATACTGAGTCCACACAGTCTCCACCTCATAGTTCTCATACACCATCTAAGTCTACATGAGGTGCAAAAACTACTAGAACAGACCATACAGCAGATCAGCCTCAAATTTCTCTCCTAGTGATGCAGCTGTTCTACACCCAACAACTGTTGAAGGACCATCAATCAAGGCTGATGAACCTGAGGGAATACACCATCCCTCTGGTGAGGCTGTTCCCAAAGTGCACATTCCATCATCAGGCTTCGCCACTGATGACGTTGAAATGCATATTCCTTCTCCCCATGGAAAGGTCCCTAAAAACCAAGGTACTACTGAGGGAACCATCCCAGGTCTTGATGAAGGTGTTACAAAACAAGCAGCATCTGAAAGGTTACCAACTATTACCACTTCACCTCATGATGCAGATATAGCCACTGCTGAAGGTCCCTTTGACCCTTCCAAGCTAGGTCATCTAACTTATGCCCATGCTATGGAACTACTCTCCAAAGTCTTCCTGCCTTCCCCTACTGCTCAACATACTCCTACATCCTCGCCTTCACCATCCCATACCTCACCATCTACCCAATCCAAACAGTCAATCCATACACCTCCATCTCCCAAAGATATTTCTTTGAAGGATCAACTGTCTTTGCTGACCAACAAAGTTGGTTCTTTGGAAACTTCCATGACCTCACTACCTTCTATCATCTCAGATTTTGTGTCTGCTCAGCTTCAGGGGTTCCTTGATTCATTCAGGACTTCTGACCCTACTCCTGCTCCCCAAGCAAACCCTTCCTCTCAGATGCTTACACTCACTGCCCAACTGCAAACACTATCCTCAACCCTCTCATCAATTCTTTCTACCTAACTGGACTCTGTGTCCTCCCTATCAGCTGTTTCTCAACAACTTTTAGCTCTCCTTGACACTTGCACAAACACTCTTTCTTCCACTTTGGCCAGCCTGAACACCTTAGTGGTCTCTCTGTCCAATTCTGTGTCATCAAACTTCGATGACATGCAAGCTTCTCTTGAAATAAATCTTACACAGCTTCAAAGTTTGGTATACACAGCTTCGGACAAGGAAGCTATTGCTCAGCTCTCATCCCTTGCTACTTCTCACTCTACCTCTCTTCAAACATGTGTTACCCAACTTGCAAAGATTAAGGATAACTTGGCTTTCTTAGTGCATAGCCTTGTTGGTTCCAAACCTGCTGCCAAAACTGCTGCTCAGCCTGCTGGATTCGTTCCTTCAGGCAGACCCATTGTTGAAGGCTCTGTGCCCTCTCCTTCAAAGGGGAAGAAGATATCTGTCTTAAAGACCAAGTCTAAGGGGGAGAAATTTTCATCTCCCTCTAAGGAGAAATCAACATCAGTGGGACAAGCAGCAGGCAATTCCCAAACACGTCTTGCTACAGATGTATCAAAAACTACTGAAGCTGCTCAGCCTACTCAGGCTAGATCTCCAAACTGTAGACGAAGACATCTGATCTTGGAGCAAACTGTAGAAGAAGAGGAAGAGGAAACTGAAGCTGTCATAACCACAATAGCTAAAGGGAAGAGAAAAGGCTTAGTGGACACTGACTATCTCAAGGCTGCTCAACTCAAATTTGATAAGTCTCGGGCCAAAGACATGGGCCTCCCTATGGAGACTTACTATAAATTCAAAGAAGAGCAGCTTCAGATCCTAGAAAGGCAAAAGAAAGAAGAAGTCTCTACTAAAGCTGCACTAGCCTTTGCATACAAGGAGACAAGAAAAGCTAAAATGCCTTCCTTGGATGTTCAAAGGAAACTGCTAGAGGCTGCCAATGAGTCAGTGACTGAGAAGTAGGGAGAGAAAGAAAAGGGTGCTCAGGTCTCAGTGATCAAGTCAAAGCCAACGTCCTCCTCAACAAGAGCCCAAATACACTTTGACAACTTGGCAAGGAAGAAATTCTTTGATGTTGCCAACAGAAGGCTTGCCAAGGAAACAATTGTCAAAGCTGTCCCCATATCAAAGAAAGGCAAGCAGTGGAAGATTCAGATAGCCAGGATAGGTGCTGAAGGTCCAGAAATTGAAGCATATGAACACACTGATGTTGCTTGTATGGGGTACAGAGAGTGGGTTGAATTGGTAGTTGCCCCGAGTCAGTCTAATTCTGAAACTGCTAAGACTGTCAGGGCATATGTCAAAACATTAATGGAAAGAGTTAAGAACCTGGGCCTGATCTCAGAAGAACAAATCAAGGGTACCTTAGTGGTTGAACGCAAGATTAAGGCCAGGAGAAAGAGGAAGGATACTGAGCTGGAAGAACTCCTGATTATGCTTGATCAAGGCATCCTAGCTGTTGAGATCAAAGGAGTGAATCACAGCCTGCCTAGAGGAGTGGAACCTGAGGAAGACAAGCTTATAGAAGAACATGAGTTCGGGGTATTTTTTGTAGATCCCCTAACAATGAAAATGTGTTTCCAGAGAGCATCTGATCTGCATAATGTTGGTCTTAAGCAGCTTTTAGCTTTTAGACTCGCCAACTCCTTCAAACAGTCTTCAAGATGGAGAGCAGCTGTCTGGGAACAGCTGAAAGGCTTCTATGAGAGAGGAGAGCTTCAACACCCTGATTTCATGTTTCTTAGACATGAAATTGAAGAGATTGATGAAACTATGGAGCATTTCGAATAGTTGTTTGAAGAAAGACCACATCAGCTTGAAGGTCTATCTACTGCTCAGTAGATGAAGAATGGAAGATGTCCATGAGTTAGATAGGCTTGCCATTATTTGCTCCCACTATCAACAGTCCAAATTTGTTGAAACTTATCCTTGTACGTATGTTGTACTTCATTACATTAGTTGTAATTTTCTTATTACATCAGTTGTAATCTACTTTAGTACATTAGTTGTACTTTTGTAAAAACATGTGTTGTTTGTAATCAAAATCAGTGTATATAAACTGATCTTTTACTTTACTTCAATGTTGTAATTTCATTTCAGCAAAATGTATTGTAAAAATATATAGTGATTATTGATAGAATCAGCTTAGACTGATTATTGCAAATAGGGGGAGATTGTTAGGCACAAAAGGCCTCAGTCAAACCAGTTATACATCTTAGGGGCATATTATTAATCAAACCTGTTTGATGCAGTTGAAGGTATAATTTAACGCCTGATTAATGCCTTATTGAAACCTGATACGTGATTTGCCATATTAGTCAAAGCTGTTTACCCTGTTGCATTTGTTGCAACTAAGGCAGATTGTCCAAGTTGTTCTATTATGCTAAACAGGTTGGACATAAACTGTCTATGCTGCTCTAACATGTAGATCAGTTTGGACAAATTCTAAGTGTTCTGTTCTTTGTGAACAAAACCTGTTCTTTGTGAACAGGATAAACACTTTATGGAATATGTTTCCATGTTTTCATGTATTGTCTTGGACAAAGAGATCAGTTAACAAAGTCGAAGACAAAGTGGAAAAACGGAAGCTGCAAATACTGCCTACGTTGTTCTGTTACATGAAGACAAAGTGGATATTTGAAATGGGGGGACAGACCATTTCTCATATCAAAATGGTCATAACAGAAGATGAAAGGTTTAATGTCGACATTCTTCTTTTAGTTAAAGCCTTCTACAACAGAGACAAAAAGGAAAAGACAAAGATTCTGCAATGTAAAGACAATACTGCTTTGTCAGAACGTGCAGAAAAGTTGTTTGGTCTGTTTGGAAATACATCCCACTATCTCTATGTCCAATGAGGAAGCTTCACTGAGATTCTCAGTGAGAGTATAAAAGGAAGCTTCTAAGGAATGTGAAATAATCAAGAGTGTGATATTTAGAACGTGTAAAGAAGTGTGTTTTCATGCATGCAAATCTGCTTGAATAAAACAGTAAAGTGCGTCCAAGCTGTTCTTGTTCAAGCTGTCCGTCTGTCTGTCTTGTAAATAGTGAGTTCATCTTAGTGAGTGTTTTCATTCTATCTAGTCTGAGTGTGTCTTAGTTAGTTAAACATCTGTTGTATTCGTCATCTCAGCTTGAACCATTCCGCAATTCAGGCTTGTTTGTAATTAACACTTGTTGATAATATACACAAACATTGAGAAAAGTGTGTTGAATTTTAAATAGTTGTATTCACCCTCTACAGCTTAGAGCAACATACTAGGGTAACCTTTTGGGACCTATAGTTATATTCATTTTCTCGAAAATCAGTAAATCACTTGGGGTTTTTGAATTTATGGATGATATGGAGTGAATTTGTGATCGAAGGTGACGTTTTTGATTTCGAATCTGATGATATAAGTCTCGAATCATAACTTCAAATACACAAAATTTTATTTGGATTTTTCTGAATTTTTGGAAAAAGTCGAGTTCATCAAGTTTTTGCCAAATACAAGGTTTTGATCGGATTTGAGAGAAAGGTGTTTTTCAAAAAGTGTTTGTGTGTGAAATCCGCATCTTCGATTGCAATCTAGAGTCAATTCTTTGATTTTTGTTGAAAATATTGAATTTAGACTTGGTTTTTTTGAAAATTTGTTAAAACTCGATCAAAACTATATTCATATGTTATTCGAGTTTTAACAAGTTTATATCGAGGTCTACTATTGTTTGATCGAGTTTGATCCCTTTTTCATTCGAGTTTTATAACTCTTTAATTGAGTTTTATCAAGTTTTCATCGAGTTTGTAACTTTCGTTGATCGACTTTAGTTATGTGTTAATCGAGTTTTGATCAGTTGATGATCGAGGTTGATCAAGTGTGATTTGAGTTTGAACACTTCATATTCGAGTTTGTGTATTCATTATCCGAGATTCATTTCTATTTTACACGAGTTTCATTCTAAAGTGATCAAGTTTCATACTTAATTGATTATCTTTCATTCGAGTTTTCTGAGAGTTCATTCGAGGATTCCGAGATTTTATCCGAGTTTGGTAATCCTTAATTCGAGATTGATCAAAGACTTATTCGAGTTTCATCTTTCTTTAATAAATTTTCAAGCTTTGTCAACCGAGTTTTATTATTAATCATTCGAGTTCACTCTTAACCGTTCGAGTTTGGTCCTTCATTCTTCGGGTTTCATCATTAATAATTCGAGTTTTGACTATATGAACTTTGTTGCTTCAGTTGGCCATAACTTTTGACTGTAACATCGTTAGAAGGCCTACCATACGCCAAAACAAAGCTTGAACTGAGATTTACAATTTCTGGAACTGGCAAGGTAATTTTTCGAGGCCCAATTCCACTCCAGAAAAAAGTTACGAGCATGTTTCTACCGACTAGCTGAAATTTCAACGTCAAAAAGTTAATTCAAAGTTGATTTTCAACAAGTCATAAATCACTCATCATTTTTCCATAAAAGATCATGGAAATTCAATTTCAAGCAATTCAACATGGCATATGAACATTTTTCAAAGTCTGAGCTAATTGTAAAACTTACTGAATCTGAAAGATTCGTAAGAACAATTATGACATTCTTGTTCAGTTAAATACGGATAAAGCTTTTGCTTTACGTGATGTATTAAAACTGAACGAAGAAATTTTGAGCTTAAAAGAAAAACAAAAGTCGGAGAGTTCTGCTCTTAAATTGAAAATATCTGAATTAAATAAAGAACTCAATGATTTGAAACAAGAGAATTTTCAGACTGCAACTCAACTGAATTATCTTTTGCCTGAAAGAACTGAATTGTGTAAGAAAGTTAAAGATCTTGAAGAAACACTTTCCAAGACAAATCATACTGATCAAAGTTGTGTTTTAAATAAATCTAAAGAATTTTTCGCTTTTGAAAAGGAGTTATCTTTAACTAAAGATTTACTTGAGAATGAAAGACATGTGTTTTTGCTTAAAGAACAAGAATTTAAAAACAAAATCTGAATTGTTTGAAGATGAAAGACAGATGTTCTGAGTTAAAGAACAATCTTTTAATACTAATTACCAATCATTTGATAATGACAGAAATTCTTATTTGGTTATTATGAAAGGATTAGAAGATCAAATATCTCATCTTACTAAACAATTTAATGATTCTTTTTTCAAAAGAATCAGATGTTAAGGTTCCTTCAGTTTGTTTAGAACCTAAAGTTGATCACTATGATTCATTTTTCCAAAGTGAAAAGAATCTAACTGAAACACCTAGTCTTGATTTAACTACAAATCTTAAACTTTAATATCTGTTAAAGATAAACAAAGGCAAAGATAAGATAGTTGAAAAACTTCCGGTCAAGATTTACACGGGTGAATCTTCGAAGTAAAATTTTCATAAAGTTTTTGGAAATACGGGTCATTCTTATCAGAAAACAATATTACAGAAAAACACCAAGTATTATCAGAAACAGGCAAGAACCGGACAGTTTTACAGAAAGAAGAATTTGCAATGTTCTGATCATTCAAATTCAAGTTTCTTTAGAAATTCAGATATTCAATTTTCTAATACTCAAAGAAATTTGTTTTCTAACTTTTGAGAGAGAAGGTGAAAGTTATAATTTGCAATGGGTAACTAAACCAAAGTACCAGTGGATATCAAAAACCATTTTGAGATGGGTACCCAAGAGCGCTAACAAGTCTAGATCCAAATTTGTTTAGATACCAAAGACATATTAAATTTTGCAGGTTATTATTTTCTAGTTAATTCTAACTAGAACCCGTGCTTCAATTCAAATGGCTTCTTGTCATTTTAGGCAAGAACCCGATCTTAAGTTCAAAATGGCTTTCAGTTATTTCAGACTGAACCCGAGCTTTCGCGACAAAGGCTTTTAATCACTTTAGATTAGAACCCGATTCTGAAAGGCAAAACTTTCTGAAAATCATGCCCTAGATTCAACTCTGAAGCTGATTTGACAAAGAGAGAGTTTTTATTTTATAATTTTTTGCTCCTAATTTCTTTTCCATGAGTTGACTAACTTTTTGTGCTTATTTCTAGGGGGAGTTTCAGACACACTCTGATGAGGACATCTTTTTCACAAAACTGTGTGTATTTTTCATGAAAAATATGTTGTGCACACATAAAAAGATTTTTGAGCTGAAACGAATAATTTTTTTTAAGGAATCTTAATTTCTCATTCTCTAAATTTAACATTGAGGTTAACTGATCTAATCTCTTTGATTTTTCATAATCTCATTCTTTCTGAGATTCTTTTTGTTACTAGTATGGTACCCGCGCAAAGTGGCGGCGGCGACAAATATTTTTTTCAAATACTTGTTCGTTTAATGGATGTCGATGATAAATAATATCTTTAATTAACATAAAAGAGAATTACCTTAAGTTTCAATGTCAACCAAATATTATATAAACCATATGGTTACAGACAAAAACATGAACAAATATTTGAGATAAAAAAAAAGTACAAGCATCTGTCATTTTATGCATCCAGAGTATCCAAATATAATAATTGTTAGGCACAAAAAGGCCTCAGTCAATCCTGTTCTACATCTAAGGGGGAGATTTCTATTCAAACCTATTGATGCATTTGAAGGTTGAATTTAAGGCTGTTATATGCCTTATTGATACCTGAAAATGATTTGCAATATCAGTCCAAAGCTGTTCCATGTGTTGCATGTGTTGCAACTAAGACAGTTTGTCCAAGCTGCTCTGTCTGCTGAACAGGCTGGACATAAACTGTCTACGCTGCTCTACACTGATGAGCAGCTTGGGCATTTTTCAAGTGTTCTGTTCTTTGTGAACAGAACCTGTTCTTTGTGAATAGGCTAAACACTTTATGGAATATGTTTCCAAGTCCTCATGTATTGTCTTTGGGTACAAGATCAGTTTACAAAGTCGAAGACAAAGTGGAAAACAAAACTGCTCAGCCTGCCCACGCTGTTCTGTAACATGAAGACAAAAGGTTATTTGAAAAAGGGTGACAGACCTTTTTCTTATATCAAAATAGGCCTTTACAAGGAAGAAAGACGCAAAGTTGACATTCCTTATTTGGTTAAAGGCAATGCAACAGTAGACAAAGTGAAAAGACAAAAGTTCTGCACATGTGAAGACAAGTCTGCTTTTCAGAAAAGTGCAGCAAAGTTATATGGTCTTTTCAAACAAGACTTCTTCTTTTTCATTCCGTCCAATGAAGAAGTTTCTCTTAGATCCTCTGAGTGAGTATAAAAGGAAGCTTCTAAGGTCAGAAAGAATAAGCCAAAAAAAGCTAAGTGCTGAAGCCAAGAGTGAACGTGCAAGTATATATTCTTCATGCATGCAAGCCTGCTTGTGTAATACAGTTTCTTTGTGTCTAAGCTGTTCTACTTAAGTTGTTCCTCTAAGTCTTGTAAACACAGTGAGTGCTTATCAGTGAGTGTATTCATTGTAATCTAGTTTGAGTCTGTCTTAGACTAGTGAACATATTGTTGTATCTGTCATCTCAGCTTGAACCTTTCCGCATTCAAGCTTGTTTGTAATTAACAGTTTGTTAATAATACATACAAACATTGAGAAAATAGTGTGTAGTTTTTAAATAGCTGTATTCACCCCCCCTCTACAGCTTAAAGCTATATACTTTGGGAACCTCTCGGGACCTACAACTGGTATCAGAGCAGTTTAGAGTGTGTGTCATTCTAGATCTCTCATTCTCCCAAGTTTCCATGGACAACAGTGCTGCAAATTCCTCATACTATGACAATGGCTCAATGGGCAAACCTCCAAAGTTCAATCATCAGAACTTTTCTGGTTGGAAGTGCAGAATGATGCTCTACCTAGAGAATCTGGATGTACAACTACCAGAAATTGTAATGGAGGGTCCTTATGTGCCAACCTCTGTTACAACAATAACTCCTGCTGTTGAAGGAGCAGCTCCTGAGATCAGAACATTTGAGAAAGCAAAAGCTCAATGGTCTGATGAATACAAAAGATTGGTGGCTCTTGATGCAAAGGCCGGAAACAATCTAGTCATCTCCTTGCCTGATGATGTGTTCAAACAGGTTGAGAAGATGAAGACTGCTAAGGAAATGTGGGATACTTTGTGTACCGTCTATGATGGACCCACAATCACACTGGATAGCAGGATTAACAATCTTGTTAGACAGTAAGAACTCTTCTTTGCAAAACCAAAGGAGATTCTCACAGAAACCTACACCAGGTTTACTGCTCTTGTGAATGATCTCAAAGCTGTTGGGATCACTAAGGACAGCCTTACTCTGGTGAACAAGTTCTTGGACATCCTCCCTGAAGAATGGAATTACTTTTCAACAATTTTAAGAAATTCAGGAACAATCAGAAGTATGGATCTTGTCAACTTGTATGGATCTTTACTAAATGATGAACAGTCAAGGCAACAGAAGAGAAATGCCTTGGAGATGTCTAAAAGAGGTGCAGCCTTTGTGGCTAATGTGAGACAGTCTGTGAGTCAGGTGAGTGATGTGTTCACTCAACCTGATCAACAGGATGATGACAAGGAGGAGGTGTCAGATGAGGAAGACAATGCAGATCTTGCTGAACAGGATGATGAGCAAATGATAGCTATGCTTGTTAAAAGGTTCAACAAGAAAAGGTTTGGAAGAAACATGTTGCAAGGATGTTCAGGTGCTGGTAAAAAGAAGGCATTTGATAAATCCAAGGCTGAGTGCTTCAAATGTGGCAAAACTGGCCATATAGCTGCTGACTGTGTGTCAAAAGCTGTTGGTCAGTCATCCAAACCATACAAGACAAACAAGGATGATGGTTATAGGGTTAAGTACCTTATGGCCATGGCTAAGCTGAGGAAGTTGGAAAACTCAGTGGGTTCCAATCGCCAAAAGGGACTCATGGCAGAGACTTGTGATTGGGAGGAATCTGATTCATCATCTGATGAAGAAGACAATCAATGTCTGATGGCCAACACTGATGTCCCATCAACAAGCAGTTTCAAACAGGATATGGCTGAAGCTGAAGCATTCAGCAGCTTAGAGAACAGGAATCCTACAATGATGTATAAGGAAAAACAACCTTCCCAGGTTTGGTACTTGGACAGTGGCTGCTCAGGGCACATGACAGGTTGTAAAGAATTGCTGAGTGATATCAGGCCTGAAAAAGGGCCAAAAGTCACATTTGGTGACGATGTACAGGGATCCACTGAGGGATATGGAACTCTTAAAGCTGGTGCTGCAGTATTCAAAAGAGTAGCCTATGTGGTTGGTCTAAAACATAACCTTGTTAGCATAAGCCAACTGTGTGATGCTGGCTACAAGGTTAACTTTGATGAGCACCTGGGTTACATATTGGATCCCCAAGGCAAAGTTGTGTTATGTGCTCAACGAAAGAAAGGTGTATATGTTGTGGACATGCAATCTGCTGATTCCACAACTGAAACCTGCTTTCTCACAAGAACAAATGCAGACTTAAACTGGTTATGGCACAAAAGGCTGTCACATCTGAACTTCAAGAACATCAATAAACTCTGTAAGAAAGAGTTGGTGACAGGTTTGCCCTCTATAACTTTTGTTAAAGATAAACTCTGCACAGCTTGTGAAAAAGGCAAGCAGAGGAAAACCTCTTTTAAATCCAAACATAATTTCTCTATTGATACTCCACTCTTCTTAATCCACATGGACTTGCTTGGACCTGTAAATGTCCCAAGTCTAGGAGGAAGAAGATACACTCTAGTAATGGTTGATGAGTTCTCCAGGTACACATGGGTAATCTTTCTGAAGAACAAAGGAGAGGCTGCTAGAGAAATTATTGGATTTGTGAAAAAGATGGAGATGCTGAACTCTGCTCAAGTGAAGCAGCTTAGAAGTGATCATGGTACTGATTTCAGAAACAGTACTCTTGAAGACTTCTGTGAAGAGAAAGGAATCACTCAAAACTTTTCAGCTGTAAGAACTCCACAACAAAATGGAGTTGCTGAAAGGAGAAACAGAACTCTTATTGAAGCTGCTAGAACCTGCTGTGTGCATCAGGTTTACCTTCATCATTCTGGGCTGAAGCTGTCAACACTGCCTGCTTAACTCAAAACAGATCCTTAGTGGTAAAAAGGTTGAACAAGACTCCTTATGAGCTGCTCAAAGATAGGAAGCAAAATGTCAGTTACTTCCATGTGTTTGGATGTCCCTGCTTCATTCTGAATCAGAGGGACCAACTGACAAAGTTTGAACCTAAAGCTGATGAAGGTGTGTTTGTTGGCTACTCTGCTATCTCTAAAGCCTACAGAGTATACAACAACAAAATAAAGGTGATAGATGAATCTATAAATGTCACCTTTGAAGAGTCCAAGAATGCTTCTACCAAAGCTGTTCCTGAATCAGTTTCAGGAGAACTTAATTTTGGTGATCTGATGCATTCAAACAATGAAGAGGACTCAAAAGCTTCCACTACACCCAGTATGGAACCTGTTAATCATGATGGACATGATGATGATTATGTCAATACATCCTGTGTGAATAAATGTACTGACTTAATTACAACTGCATGTCCTGAACCTATCAATGTTGATTTTCCCAGTTCCTCTGCCGATATGTTCAACAGCGGTCAGACATGTTCAACAAGTGAGCAGGCTCAAGACAACAGTGTGTCTGAAAATCTTGAGAACTGTTCAACAGGACCTGCTGAAGATGTTAACAACTCAGGTGAATCATCATTGAAAAATGATCCTAAGTGGATCATGTGTCACCCCAATGATCAAATAATTGGTGACATCAACAAAGGGATACAAACACGGTGGGACAGCTTAGGGAACTTTTGTATGTTCTCTAGCTTTGTTTCACTAATGGAGCCAAAGAAGGTTGATGAAGCACTAAAAGATGCCAATTGGATCGCTGCCATGCAAGAAGAGCTCAATCAGTTTGAGAGAAACAATGTATGGAAGCTGGTCCCTGCCCCTAAAGGTAAAACTATAATTGGCACTATATGGGTTTTCAGGAATAAGATGGATGAGCAAGGTCATGTCATTAGAAATAAGGCAAGACTGGTTGCTCAGGGCTACAGACAGGAGGAAGGAATTGATTATGATGAAACATTTGCTCCTGTGGCCAGGCTAGAAGCAATTCGTTTGTATCTAGCCTACGCTGCTCATAAGAGCATTAAGGTATTTCAAATGGATGTGAAGAGTGCATTTTTGAATTGGAAGCTGCAAGAAGAAGTTTATGTCAAGCAGCCTCCAGGTTTTGAAAATGAACAACATCCAGGTTTTGTCTATAAGTTGGGCAAAGCTCTCTATGGTCTCAAACAAGCCCCTAGAGCCTGGTATGACACTCTTACTGAGTTCCTTATGAGCAATGGGTATTCCAGAGGTAAAGTGGATACTACACTGTTCATAAAGAAGGTGAAATCTGACATTATGCTTGTTCAAATTTATGTGGATGATATAATATTTGGTTCTACTAATGAGCAGTTGTGCAAGAATTTTTCAGTACTCATGAAATCCAAGTATGAAATGAGTATGATGGGAGAACTTACTTTCTTTTTAGGATTACAGGTTAAACAAACCTCAACTGGAATTTTTATAAATCAAAGAAAGTACACTTTAGATCTATTGAAAAAGTTCAAATTTGATCAAAGTTCTCCTATTAAAACCCCAATGGCAACTAATGTAAAATTGGATGCTGATGCCAGTGGCAAAGCGGTTTCAGTAACAGCTTACAAAGGCATGATTGGGAGATTGCTATACTTAACTGCTAGTAGACTAGATATTATGTTTGCCACCTGTCTGTGTGCTAGGTTCCAAGCTGATCCAAAGGAATCTCATCTAGCTGCTGTTAAAAGAATCTTCAGATACGTGAAGGGTACACCAGGTTTGGGTCTTTGGTATCCCAAAGACTCTAGCCTTGAACTAACAGGTTACTCAGATTCTGATTTTGCAGGCTGCAGGCTAGACAGGAAAAGCACAACAGGTGGATGTCAACTTCTTGGTGGTAAGTTGATAAGTTGGTGTAGCAAGAGGCAGAACTTTGTGTCTACTTCTACTGCTGAAGCTGAGTACATTGCTGCTGGAAGCTGTTGTGGACAGATTCTGTGGATGCAGCATCAGCTTGAAGATTATGGTCTTGTGTATAGAAAAATTCCTATTCTGTGTGATAACACAAGTGCCATAGTCATTTCCAACAATCCAGTATTTCATTCTAGAACAAAGCATATTGAAGTCAGACATCACTTCATCAGGGATCACATTCAGAAAGGTAATGTGGAGGTAAGTTTTATTTCCACAAATGAACAGCTTGCAGACATTTTCACCAAACCTTTGGATGAAACAAGGTTTAATTACCTTGTCAGCAAGCTGGGCATGTTAAACAAGAGTGACTAAGTGTTTCTCAAAGGTCTAAAAATTTGTGTGTTTCACACTGCTCAAGTTTCTCAGAACCGCTTAGACAGAACAGGTTATACATGTTCTGTACTTAGTCATTTGTCTGAAAAACTTGAACAGCTTGAGCATACAACAGGCTGAACAAAAACAGTTTATTCGTCCAGCCTGCTCTGATGGTCCAATCTTCAACTTGTCTATTTCTTCACACTGTCTTACAAGCCATTGTCTTGTAACCTGTTCAACTATTGAACACAACCTGCTCTTACAAAAGAGAGCAGGCTGGAGGCACAGTTTGAAAAATGAACAGCTTGAAGATTGAACAGCTTGTGAAGACCTTGCTCATCACAGGGTTGACCAACAGCTTCGACCAAAAAATTTTAATTACCTTTGTTCAAACTTAAGTTACTTAATTAATGTTTTATTTAACTTAATTACTGCGGATAATGTGGATTACGTGTGTAAGTGATTAAAAAGGACTCAAGTGGTCTGACAAACGGTCTGAGATGGACAACCGTTCCATTTTCCGTTAACGACTTTTTCAAATCAAACCGCCCAAAACTCTCTCTCTCATACACACTCACATTCAAATCCTATAAATACCAAACTACTGTTTCATCTTCCTCATCATTTCCAGAAATCCTCAAGAACCCTAAAAAAATCGACTAAGTATCTTTTTCTTCTCCAAACCTCAAAACTTTCCAAATGGCTCACAGACCTAATCCCTTTCTTCCAGTGCTCGTGGGTGATGATGTTGTCAAACACTCATCAGTCACCACAATGCCGACCATCAAACCCACAAACTACGTTGCAAACCTTACTATCCCCAAAAACTATGTGGGGAAAGGTTACGATCAAATGGTGGAGTTTCTACTAGTTCATCCGTTGAACTATGCTATGACTGCAACTCCTGGTGTCCTGTACCAGGAGATGGTGTATGAGTTCTGGTACACCTGTTCCTACAACCCCAACACCAAAGTCATCAAAGGGACTATTCTTAATGGGACTCAAACCATTGAGATAACTGCTGATCTTCTGAGGGAGGTTCTTCATCTGCCTGTTGCTGAGTCATATGATCTGCCCCAGCCTGAAAACGAGCAAATGGGAAATCTGCTACGCTTCTGTGGTGTAGCAGAACCCAAAATTGGAGTAACATTGTACAGGAAGGATTTGTCTCCTACCTACAGCTTTCTGTTTGCTTCGGTGATGATGAGCTTTAGCAGAAAAGTTGGTTCATTTGACCAACTAAGTAGAGATGAAGTTCCAATAGTCCTACAGCTAGTGGATGGGACTACCCTTGATATGGCTAAGTGGATCTTTGTGAACTTGAGGAACCTGGTGCAGCAAGAGCCAAGACCAGCTGCTGTCTGTTATCCCAGGTTTCTGAGCCTCATTTTCAGCCATGTTTGTGGTGAGCAACTATACAATTCTCAGACCTTACTTAAGTCTGCTGCATTCCCTGTCATAGGGAATAGAATTTTCCATACTCCTGTACTTCAAAATGAGCCTCCTCTATCCACACCAATGAGGAGGTTGTTAGGTTTGGTGGAAGGACCCTTTGCTGTGAGGGTGGATCCAGAAGCTGCTGCTCCCGCAACAAAATCCAAAGCCAGGTCCAAACTTGTTAAGAGGACCCTGGCAACTGCTGAAGCTGGGCCTGTGAAAAAGAAGGTCAAATCAGCTCAGACTGAGTCTGTACCTTTAGCCTCTGTGGCTGCGAGGGAGAAGACTCCTCACCCTAGTTCATTTGTTGAACCTCAAGCCTCTGTGGCTGGTGCCTCTGTGGCATCTGAGACTATGGAACAGGCCAACCCACCTGTTTCTGACCCAGTCTCAACCTGTCCAGTCTGAACCTCTCATCTCCTCTCCCCAATCACCCACTCCATCCATCCTCTATCACAGAAAATCTATCTCCAAAAAGAAAACAGCTAAAACAACCACCTCCTCTGTTCCCTCTCAACAGGGTTCAGTTGTAAAAGAAGCAACCCCTGCTGCCTCTCCTATTTTGGGAGAAGGTTCAGCCACATTGGAGCATGCTTCACTCCATTCTGAGTCTTCCCAGAGTCAGCCTAGACCCTCTGGTTCCTCCCAACAGGAACCAGTTGTACAAACGAAGATACCCACATCAACTATCCCAGCCTCCCAACAGGCTGAGGATATTGAAAGACAGGAGTCCTCTCCACTCCATACTGCATCCACACTGTCCCCCAATAAAATCTTCTCACACCCTGAGTCTGCACGAGGTGCCCACGCTGCTGGTATAGACCAATCAGCAGCTCAGCCTCAATCTTCTGCTCCCCATGATACAGCTATTCTACACCAAACAGCTGCTGAGGGACCAACAACCCAAGTTGATGAACCTCAGGGATCACATCATCCCTCTGGTGAGGCTGCTCCCTCCATGCAAACTCCATCAGCAGGTTTCACCACTGCTGATGTTGAAATGCATATCCCATCCCCCAATGATGAGGTGCTTTTAAACCAAGGCACTGCAGAGGGAACCACCACTGGTCTTCATGAGGATGTTGCAGCAAAAGCAGCATCTGAAAGGCCCTCAACACCAACCCCTTCTCCTGGTGATGCAGCTACAGCCGCTGCTGAAGGACCTCTTGACCCCTCCAAGCTGGGCCATATTACTTTTGCCCAGGCTATGGAGCTTCTATCAAAAGTTTCTCTTCCCTCTCCATCAAATCCCCCTACACCAGCCGCCTCATCATCTTCTCCATCTACCCAATCTAAACAGTCAACCCATACACTTCCATCTCCCAAAGACCTGCCTTTGAAGGATCAGCTTTCCTTGCTGACCAACAAAGTTGGTTCTTTGGAAACTACCATGAACTATCTACCCTCTCTCATTTCAGACTCTGTGTCTGAACAGCTTAAGGGGTTCTTTGATTCGTTCAAAGACTCCTTCCCTGCTATTCCACAAACAGATACTTCTCCACAGCTGATAGCACTCACTGCACAGCTGCAAACAGTGTCCAACTCCCTCTCCTCCATTCTGTCACTACAACAGGACTCTATGTCCTCAATAACAGCCATTTTCCAACAGCTGTCATCTCTCCTCACCTCTTGCAATTCTACCCTTCCTGCCACTCTGGCCAGCTTGACCACCTTAATTGGTTCCCTATCTAATACTGTGTCTTCAAACCTTGGTGATGTGCAAGATTCTCTCGAATTACATCTTGCACAGCTTCAAAGTTTGCTGTTCACAGCATCTGATAGGGAAAACATAGTTAAGCTGACCTCCCTAGCTGATTCTCAATCTTCTTCTCTTCAAACTTGTCTTTCCCAGCTTGCAGAGGTTAAGGACAATTTGGCTTTCTTAGTGACTAGCCTAGTTGGTCCCAGGCCTGCTGCCAAAACTGCTGGTAAGCCTGATGACTTTGTGTCTTCAGACAGACCGGGTGTTGAAGGTGCTGGTACATCTCCTTCAAAGGGGGAGAAGTCGTCTGCCTCTAAGACCAAGTCAAAGGGGGAGAAAACTTCTACTCCTAAGGAGAAACCAGTGCCTGCAGCACAAACTGGTCATCCTGCAGGAACAGTAGAGGGTGCTTCTCATGCTGCTCAGTCTACTCAGGATGAATCTTCAATCCCTGCTCAGTCTAAGGGGGAGGAATCCATTCCTGAGGGCAGGCCAAGCAGCAGAAGGAGGCATCTGATCCTTGAGGAAGAACAAGAAGAAGAAGAAAGTCCTGAAGCTGCTACCACTACAGTAGCTAAAGGAAAAGGAATAGCAAAAGATGATCCCATACAGCAGAAACAAGCAGAAGATCAATTTCACAAAGCCAGGGCTAAAGAAATGGGTCTTCCTATGCACAAGTACTTTGAGTTTAGAGAAGAAGAGCTTCAAGCCCTGGAAGTGCTTAGAAAAGAAGAAGAATCTGCCAAAGCTGCCAAAGCTTTTGCACTTCAAGAAGCAAAGAAAATTAAAATGTCTACTCTGGAAGTGCAAAAGAAAATATTAGAAGCTGCTAAGGGATCAGCAGGGGAGAAGGAAGCAGAGAAAGAAAAAGGTACTCTGGTCTCTGTGACCAAGCCTACAGTGCCTCAGGAAAGAGTTCAATACCATTTTGACAACCTGGCAAAGAAAAAATTTCAAGATGTTCCTGAAAGAAGGCTTGCCAAGGAAGCAATTGTCAAAGTTGTCCCTATATCAAGAAAAGGCAGTCAGTGGAAGTTAAAAATAACAAGGATGGGTGCAACAAGCCCTGAATTGGAAACATATGACTACTCTGACGTAGCACAGATGGGGTACAGAGAATGGATTGAATTGGCAGTTGCCCTGAGTGAGTCAAAGTCAGAAACGGCTAAGACAATCAGGGCATATGTCAAGAAACTGATGGAGAGAGTGAAGAATCTTGGCCTGATCTCTAAAGAAATAAGTGAAGGTGTCTTGGTGACACATCCAAAAATTAAGGCCAGGAGGACAAGGAAAGACACTGAAATGGAAATGCTCCTTACACTGATTGAACAAGGTGACTATGCCATTGAAGTGAAAGGAATCGATTACAGCCTGCCAAGTGGAATAAAATTTGAAGATGGCAAGGTTATTGAAGAGCCTGAGCTAGGGGCATTCTTTGTGGATCCCTTAACTCAAAAGAAATGCTTTCAGAGAGCATCAGATCTGTACAAAGTGGATCTGAGACAACTTGTGGCCTTCAGACTTGCAATTTCATTCAGGCACTCTAGTAAGTGGAGAGCAGCCATCTGGGATCAGCTCAGAGGCTTCTTTGAAAGAGGAGAGCTTGAGGATCCCAAGTTCATGTTTATAAGAAGTGAAATTCAAGAGCTTGAGGATACCAGAGAGCAACTTGAAAAGATGTTTGAAGGTGCCCCTCCAATGTAATGAAGTCCATCTGCCATCTGGGCAGGTGAAGAGTGGAAGTTGTCCATCAGTTGGACATGCTTACCATTTTCTGCTCCCAACAAAAACAGTCCAATGTACATTAGTTGTACTCTATTTTACATATGTTGTAATGTTCTTTACATTAGTTGTAATATACATTAGTACATTAGTTGTACTTTTGTAAGAACATGTGTTGTTCTAATGTAATCAAAAATCAGTATATATATATATAAACTGATCTTTTACTTTATGTTGATGTTGTAATTATGTTTCAACAAATGTACTGTAAAAATATATAGTGACTTTTGATAAGGCCAGCTTAAACTGGTTATTGCAAATAGGGGGAGATTGTTAGGCACAAAAAGGCCTCAGTCAATCATGTTCTACATCTAAGGGGGAGATTTCTATTCAAACCTGTTGATGCATTTGAAGGTTGAATTTAAGGCCTGTTATATGCCTTATTGATACCTGAAAATGATTTGCAATATCAGTCCAAAGCTGTTCTATGTGTTGCATGTGTTGCAACTAAGACAGTTTGTCCAAGCTGCTCTGTCTGCTGAACAGGCTGGACATAAACTGTCTACGCTGCTCTACACTGATGAGCAGCTTGGGCATTTTTCAAGTGTTATGTTCTTTGTGAACAGAACCTGTTCTTTGTGAATAGGCTAAACACTTTATGGAATATGTTTCCAAGTCCTCACGTATTGTCTTTGGGTACAAGATCAGTTTACAAAGTCGAAGACAAAGTGGAAAACAGAACTGCTCAGCCTGCCCACGCTGTTCTGTAACATGAAGACAAAAGGTTATTTGAAAAAGGGTGACAGACCTTTTTCTTATATCAAAATAGGCCTTTACAAGGAAGAAAGACGCAAAGTTGATATTCCTTATTTGGTTAAAGGCAATGCAACAGTAGACAAAGTGAAAAGACAAAAGTTCTGCACATGTGAAGACAAGTCTGCTTTTCAGAAAAGTGCAGAAAAGTTATATGGTCTGTTCAAACAAGACTTCTCCTTTTTCATTCCATCCAATGAAGAAGTTTCTCTTAGATCCTCTGAGTGAGTATAAAAGGAAGCTTCTAAGGTCAGAAAGAATAAGCCAAAAAAAGCTAAGTGCTGAAGCCAAGAGTGAACGTGCAAGTATATTCTTCATGCATGCAAGCCTGCTTGTGTAATACAGTTTCTTTGTGTCTAAGTTGTTCTACTTAAGCTGTTCTTCTAGGTCTTGTAAACACAGTGAGTGCTTATCAGTGAGTGTATTCATTGTAATCTAGTTTGAGTCTGTCTTAGACTAGTGAACATACTGTTGTATCTGTCATCTCAGCTTGAACCTTTCCGCATTCAAGCTTGTTTGTAATTAACAGTTTGTTAATAATACATACAAACATTGAGAAAATAGTGTGTAGTTTTTAAATAGTTGTATTCACCCCCCCTCTACAGCTTAAAGCTATATACTTTGGGAACCTCACGGGACCTACAATAATGCTTCACTTGAACGGTCCATTGGTAATATATCCTACATATAATATATAGGTTGATAGTTATGATAGATAAAGTATTGTAAAATACACGTAATGCAAATTATATGATTGTACCTTAATAATCACCCAACTTCTTGGTACACCACATTTGATGTGTAGACCCCATCTCGATTGAATTTCTTGACAGGGGTCACCAATACCTTTGTATTACCACGTGATGTACCTCTGGACAGTGACACGTAAAGTTGTCCATGGGAGAATACCGACTCAGGCAGATAAACGCCAACATTCGGAATTAGGTATGCGGATAAAACTATCATCTATCACCTCCTCATCTCCATCACCAACTCGAAGTAAAAAAATCAGAAAACCACAGATCAGCCAGTGCTCTCATATTTAAACTGAGTCGTATCTTTTTAGTCATTGGCCAAAGGGGAGACATTCGTAGGCTTGAGTCAACAATTTATGCCCGAGTGGCACGTCTCACTACCGGCAACACTTGTCTAAAATCACCTCCTAAAACCATAATCTTTCCACCAAATGGGAGTGTGAAACCTATGATGTCTTGTAATGTTCTATCAAGCGCTTCCACTGCCTGCCTTTTTATCCATTGATGCTTCATCCCATATGATAATTTTGGCATCTCGTAGCAATTGAGCAACCCCACTTTGTTTCTTGATGTTACACACTGAGTTGTTAGCAAGATTAAGAGGAAGCTTAAATCGTGAGTGAGTCGTTCTACCTCCTGGCATGTTATTAGCTGCAACACCCGATGAAGCGGTCGCAAGGGCAATAAGACCACGTGATCGAACCTCAGCAAGTGATGCTTTGTACAAAAATGTTTTTCCGGTTCCACCGGGACCATCTATGAAGAACACGCCTGGACGGTCATCATCCACATTCTCCAATATCGTATCATACGCGGCCTTTTGATTGACATTAAGGGAGTCATGAGCACGTAAGTGTTCTTCTTCTACAAATATAGAATATTCCCCTCGCACTTCAAGAAACCCTCCAGATTGTAAATTAACGATTGTGTTTACCCTAGGAAGATCAAAGTCACCAAGATTCTTACCCATAGACAATAGAAATACAAAAATGTCTGAAAGGACCATATCTCGAACACACTCAATATTTTCACATTGTCATTTGTAATCTTTAGAAAGGGAGTCATAATGGTCATCCCATAGCTTTCGAACGTCTCCAGGCTCACAATAAATCAGTGTAGTTGCGAATAGCCTCCTCTAAGCATTAGGAAGCTGAAATAATGATGCTTCTGCAAGACATTGTGATAAATTGCCGACGTTCTCTATTCCCTCTCTCAAGTGCAGCTTTAAGAAATGTTGGGAGTAATATAACATTAATCGTATACAGATCATCACAGCTTGTAGGTCCGTAAACATGCGCTAAAAGTAATCGTAGATAGTAACGCTCTCCTTCAGCGGGATTAGCTGAAACCAATCTCCCTTTCATTACTCCTTGTTTTAGAGGATACAACATGAGCTCGCATTCCATGTGAAGTGACTTGGAAAATCTTTATATAGATATTGTCTTGCAGTCTCATCAATTTTGTTTCTCTCGAAAAAGGCAGTCAATGTTGATCGTTTATCTTTCTCTCTATCAACGATATCTGTCATTATATCATTATCTCTGAATCTTATCATCTCCTTATTCGGGAGGTTAATTTGTAATGCCATCACGTAAGGGAGAATTTAAGAAAGTGGAAAACTGAAAATTCGCCACATTGCTTCGGGGGGGGGGGGGGGGAGGCATAACGTGCATCTTGAAACATTTGTATCTACTTGATAACTCCTTCATCTCCATCTGGATCAATATGGATCGACTGCTTGTCATGACCTTTGTAGACATATTTAAAAATGTATTTCACAGATTTTATACTTGAACAAACCTCAACATTGATATCACAATTGAACATCACCAAAAGCTTTGGATTATACGGGACCACCCATCTATTGTCTAAAGTACTACCACATACATTCACCTTCATTCCATTATTTCTTCTTTGATATAACGGATATGAATCATCTTCTTGTGCTGTGATCTCATTAAATTGCTTGGGGTAATCAGAACGACATCTTCTTTTCGCGTTTTGCATACACGGGCTGGATGGTCGTAAACAACCGCAAGGACCATGCATCATGTGCTTGGCGACTAACTGGTGCAATTCTGGATACTTTATCGGGTTTGGAATTTCTGCACAAACCATCTTATCGTAATGGTCAGGATTAGTCATCTTGTGATCTGATCTCATTATCAAGAGAAAGTGTGCATGCGGTAAACAACGCTTTTGAAACTCAACCACATAAACGTATGCCTTAACTACGCCAATGATGTGTTTTTTGAAGAGTTGATCCTTGAAATCTTTTAATTTGGCACGAAAAACTCTCGTAACAAGATCCGGTCAGTCTTGTGCACACTGGCCAGGAAAGAGCTCCTCATCAATCTCAGGCCACTTTGGGTTACATGTCATAGTAAGGAAAATATCAGGCTTCCCGTCATCTTGAACCAAAGTCATCGCATCTAAAAATCTACGCCGCATGTCGCGTGGACCTCCAATAAAGCGGCAGGCAACACAACTCGTTGTCCAACTCTACTTGGTTGAACCTCACCAGCATTCATGTAATCCACAACACCCTGGTAGAGTTCTGCTCTTATTTTGGTCTGATTTAGTTGACAGAATAGCAACCTCGAAGTCTCAATCTTGATATACGTGTCTACAACAAACTGTTGTAACAATCTTCCGCCAAACAAAAGCACGTTCTCATTTGAGCGTGTTTGAAATTCGTAACAATAGTATTCTCTCATAGTAACAGTATTCCTACCTCTTCTTACATTAGTCTCTGCATAATTTGTTATTTCAAAAATTAAAAATTTTGTATATGTACATATGTCATAACATGTGATAACTTTATTTATTATAACTTATGATAACGATCATACCTTCTAAATCTTCATCGATGTGTTCATCGTCATTGACGATATCATCAATAGACACTCCATGTCAAGGTATATTCGAATGCCATCCAGACTCGCCATTAAGGAAGAACATCGGATACGACAATGGATCGTAACAACTAAAGTAAGGTTGAATTTTTTTACTATGGCCAGGCTTTCCACACAAAACAATAATTCTCTTGTATGCACTGATATTGTCATTGCCTTCGATCCAAATACCAGCAACCTATACAAATAAATGGTTTAACATGGTGTACGATACATTTTGTATTGAACAAATAAAACTGAAGTTCTTATATTCAAACCTCATATGTAGTCGGTCGGTTGTACACCCTCTGTTCAAGTTCCACTGACGCATTCAAAGTGACCATGTAGTTGTCGAGTGGTCCCAACTCAGCAAGGCTTCGAATTATTCTCACATACGGGTTTGTAGAAAGAACACGGTTCAATATTTGAATGATACGTCTATCAAGATTTGACCACTGTAGTCTATGTGAATGATCAGATTCAGAATCATAAAAATATAATTGTAAGTATCTAGGTTTTCCATCCCCGGAACTAAATGATCGATTTTATGATATATTCCTCCATGCGCACGAAAAGTATATACCCCAGATGTGATATTAGCTGTTGAACTATCTAAAGTTACACCCATTGACATGAAGGAAAAGTTTGTGTTGTACGCACGTATATTGTTTCTGAATATTTCACCTAATTCAGATTGGGAAGTAAAGAGATGGTATAACTCTTGAGGAATACATGAGTGTGCCAACATTGTCTTTCCACTCATGCAACAAAAGGTAGGGGATTCAAACTGTAAGCGTTTTGCTCCACAATGAACACACGAATTCTGCACCTTCAAGACACGATGCTCTTTAGGGATACCATCGTAAACAAAATCATATGGATCCTCATTGTGGATCTCATCTCGTATCATCGGGTTGTCATTGACCTCAGTTGAACATCCTAAATCCATTCCATTGAGTGTAAAAGTGTTATTATAAATAAAAAAATTATGTTTACATAAAACTAATTGGAAACTTTTATTGATCATAATGTTGATAATTAAATTATACACTAACCTATTGAAACTTGAACGACTACTTCATTAAAGAGAGGTAGTAGGTTAGCACATGGACCTCGGTTGACTATACTAGATCGGAAACAATTATCAAGATCATAATAATAAATAAAATTTCATATAACCAAAAACTATATAAAGTGTATGATTTTTACCATTGAGATTTTCATGTGTCAACTCTGAACACATTTGACTTATTCCTTCTCTACTTGAGTTGTTTAACGATCCAATGTCCTGGCCGATACTTTCATCTAATGCTCGTTGATAATGTCTACCTCGTTTTTGAAAACCTTGTGTTTGATACGATGTAAACTTTTCTTTGTTTCCAGTTATCGAATCAAGTGAATGTGGTGTTTTCTCCACATCGACAATCATTGCCCTACTTTCACTGTTCTCTGCAAGGGGAAATATTTATATTGTGATGTCGTAATATTCCTAATAGTACCCTTTGTGGTGTCTCCATATCCATTTCAGTTGATTCTGCTATCGTTATATTTGTCATCAGTGACGTAGATTTACACCTTCCTTCACCATTAGATCTTTTTCTTTCCTTGATCTTCTCTTTTTGTCGCGCATAATATTGTCTGTTGTATTCTTTTTGCTACTCCGAAATAATATTAGGTAACCGATAACTCGTTTTATGATTATAATAAATACAGTAAAAAACATGATACTCATTTTTATGTATTTCACATACCTTTCTTAATATCTATATCAACTTGGGAGACATCACCATTAACATTTTTTTTCTCAACTTCTGTCGTTCATAATACTCTTTATTTCTCTTTCTAGACATTCTGTAATTTTTAGAAAATATACATCATGTACTTAAAAAAATATACATGACTTATATTATATTTAATGTACATACCTTTTTGTATAGTATCATTGCCCATAGTATCATTGCCTCCAGACATCAATACACACTGTAAAATAATGAGTATATATTATTTACTTTTTCACACTGTTAAATTTTGAAATTTTTTAATATATAATTAACTGTTTACATATAAGTTCTTTTTTTTTCGAACTTTATAGTGGTATTGCATTTTTTTTATTTCTATATACAATTAACTGGCGGCTGACCATTTTTGTCTTTGTTAACAACGATATAGTAACATCATCGTTGTACAAACTAAGGGTTGATATCATACAGTGGAATAATAATGCTAAAGTTTGATTTTCTTAATATTGCTCCGAATAATTTTACTTGACGTGTTTTAAGGGTGTCAAACAACCTCGCCTGTATTATGTGTCTCCTAAAACTAATTTAAAATATAATTAAATTAATTTAAACCGTAAGATTGAAACTTATTATTTTTGTGTCTTAAACTAATTGAAACTACAATACTTATTAAAAGTTTTCAAAATTAACAAGCTAAAATATTTTTTTTTTAAAACCAATAAAATAATAAAATTCATGTTTACATCTCCTAAAGAATAAATAATTTTAAAAAACCAATAATATAAAACTTCAAATATGAATTTGAGTTTATGATTTATGGGATAGATTTATTGGGATTTCTTGTTTACATCGAAGATTTCTTTACAAATTCGAAGGTTTTTGTTCCAGGTTTTGTGTGTTTAATGATTTGATGTATGTTTATTGTTGCTATATTGAATTCCTAAACATGTGAAGGCTAATAAAAACAGAAAGAGAAACATAAAACAAAATAAATAAGAAAAAATAGAAATCAATTGATAAATTCAATATAATATACTTAATAAATTATATAAATAATTTAGTAGTTTGTTGGACATTTGATGTCCACATAAAAACAGAAAAATAAAACAAAATTATATAAAGAATAAAGCCAAAGTCTGTAAAATTAAAAATAATGATTGGACCAAAGTCTGTGAAATTAAAAATAATGCCAGGTATATTTTGGTCATGATTTATCATTTCATTGTCTTTGTTTTTAACATATTATGCTTAAAGAAATTCAAATTCAAATTTAGTGATGATGTAGGTTTCATGATATTAGGACTGTTAGAATTTTTGAACCATATGAGTTTAGTACTCTAGTATTGAGATGGGCTTTTACTAAACCTAAAAAGACAATACACAAACCCTTTAGGTTTAGTCTCATTTTGCAAATTTCTTGTTGCTTCTCTCTCTATACAAACCGTAGCTGCGACCTCCTCCTTCAGCCGCCACCCCCAACACCTCAGGTAGCAAACTTTTATCTCCGTTGATCTCTCTCTTTTCTCCTTCTCTAGGCGGCAGTGGTTTACTGTTGTTTTCGTTCTCCTTCTCTCAACGGTGGCTTTGGGTTGCCTTCCTTCTCTGGCTTTGTGTTGCTTTCCTTCTCCTTCCCTCGGCGGTGACGGTCTCTACGAACCCTAGCGACGTCGACTTCTGCAACACCCTGAAACTAATCCACAATGCCACATAAATAACACATCATCTGTGACATAATATAATAATCCCTACACTATTCCTAAAGCACATACGTGAAAACCCGATAATTTAAAACATTATTTTACATAAAAGAGTCACGGATATCGCTGAATGTAAAACAACCTATCCGAAGCATATACATACAGACTGTCCACAAAATATAACTACCTCTACACGGGTAGCTAACAACTCCTCAAGTAGTAATAACAGCAAACCTACTTCGGTCCAGCAGGCCTACTAACGCTCCGGTCACCTGAGATACACATGACAACGCACACAGGTCAGCTAAAGCTGGTGAGAATGCAAGGTTTAATGTACGATTATAAAGCTTAATTAAATATATAAACTCGATAGTAAAATGTTCAGCGTTCTTTACTGAACGAAAATATGAGATCCCACAAAGTAGCTCAGATAGGCACTCAACTCGTGTGGACGAATCCACGTACCCAAATCCCTAGGCCGCACAAAGCAGTCGTCAGGACTCGAATGGGAATCGGGAGCGACCCAACCCCTGCCCAGCCGTACGGTTTAGTATCTCAACAGCCCGAGTGTCTCAAATCTCATATTAAAACAAAATTACAATAGCCCAGTAATACATGCATGATAGTATCTCAATAAAAAGCTCATAATAAAACTCATAATAATCTCGTGAAAAGTTCAATAAAAGATCATGCAAGTATAAATAAATAATCGTACAAGTAGCTCAAGAAAAACATGCAAACTCACCTGCCCAGCTAGCTATACTACTCGGTCTCGGTTCCCTGCCCTTTCCCTACCCTATCAACGCGAGACCCTGAAAACACAACATCAAAACTCAATATCACAATCTAGACCTGATAACTCTATACACAATTCCCAGCAACTCACGATACCCCAAAGACCCGAACACACGACTCACAAAACCCAAAAACCCGACCCGAGACCCCGCCGCATCGCGGCCGCACTGGCCATCGCGGTCGCGGTCGCGCTGACCATCTTGGTCGCGGCCGCGCTCACATCAAACCGCCTGCGATCGCCTCAAGAACATCACAGCCCGCGATCAGTGGATTGCGGCCGCGCTTACGGTCGAATAGAACCAGATTGCTCTGTTTTCTTAACAGACCAGAGATCAAAATCCCAATAACTTACAGCTCAATTTTACCAAGGATACACGCTCGAATTTACTCATTAACATCCATAAACCCAATTGAACCCCTTTTTCTATAGCTAGCAACATCAATCCATGAATTGGAACTCAAATTTACCTTAATGATCAAGAAGAAAGATGATGGCTAGACTTTTGGAACTTCAATCTCACTCAATCCCAGTTATGGTTGCAATCTTCTGCTGAAGCTTGAATTCACACACACAACACACTTTTAGAATCTGATTTAGGAGATGGGAATGGAAGCAAGCAAGAAGAGAGGTCACATATATATATATATATATATATATATATATATATATATATATATATATATATATATATATATATATATATATATATATATATACGTTTTGAATTAAACCCGGTCCGGTACACAAAATCCGATCCCGATAACCCAAAACACAAATTTATATCACTGGGTCCCAATTTAAACAATTAATCCGATGAGATAATTCCACGTACCCATCCCAAAAATGGGATGTTACAGCTTCTGTTTCTTTCCTTCTCATTCTCTGGACGGCATCGACATCATCTCGGTATTGGGATCTCTCGAGGATAGCGGTAGATCGATCAACGTCTCTTTCCCTTTCTCTATTTATTTTTTGTGATTTGATTTCTTAAATTGGTTCATTTTTTCGTCTCATGTGAAGTATTCGAAGGAACTAGAAAACCAAACCAAATGTAAGTTTTTGACCTATGTTTTCTTTTGATTTTGGACTTGACCTTGCTACTTTCATATTTGAAATTTATATGGATGTCCTTGACCTTGCTACTTTCAGATTTGAAATTTATATGGATGTTCGGTTTTCCAGCTTTGAAACTTACCACCTGAATACATCTTAAAAACAGAACGATGCATGGATGTTTAGTTAAAAGATTGAGTTGCAATCTTGATTTGGTTTGTTCGTAAATCTTTATTTGGTTGTTTGATTTTGTTAATTGTGTCTTTTGATTTCGTTGTTTGATTTGAATGTCAATTGGTATCATTGTTCTAGGTTTAATAAAAGTGTTGGTATTAATTTTTTAGTCATTTGAGAAGCTTGTTTTTGGAGGTAAAATGATGTTATTTATTTGAATTAAGGATTAGAAAGTGCATATATATGCATATGTTATGATTTAGTGTTATTCTTAAATAATTAGAAACTTTCTAGTTTTGTTTCAAGTTAGAAATTTGAAAACCGATCAACAGATAATGTACGATAACAAAATCATCACCAAAGAAACTTAGGTAAAATCAGGAAAAAAAACCTTGTAAAACATACATAATAGAAGTGATTGATGTTTAATAAAAAAAACATACTTCATCAAACATTCATCACCAAATGTCAATAAGGTCATAACCAAAAGATCATCACAAAAAGTCAATACAACACATACAACATACATCAAAAGATCATCATCAAATGTCAATACTACACATTTATAAATCATAATAGCTTTAATTATTGATTAAATGTAGTTTTTTCATCCCAACAAAAGTCTAATGCGATGTGCTTCTGGAATCTCTGGTTCGTACTTGACACTCGTAAACTTTGTAGAAATCAAAATATTCACTGAAAACAAAAATAGGTGATGATAAAATATAAAATATGGAAAAATAAATAAAAATATCAAATAGATAATGGAGAATAGAAAATAACGTACTTGTATTTATATGACTGAGTTTAACTCGTGATATGTATACAATGGATTTCTCTATTATCGCTCTCGCTCTGAAAAACCTTACAGGACGCGTATCACTATAGTCATACAACCTAAACTTCATAACAGGTCCCCTAAAAATTTTTGAAAATAAAGTTAGTAAATAGATGCTACCTACACGATATGTCATAATAATTCTAATACACAAACATAAACATACTTACGTTCCATCTAATAGAAATACTTCAAAGAAAGTGGAAATCAGAGTGCCAAAACGTTCATGCTTAACCACACCACCCGCGATGATTTTTCCAACAACGTCTAAAATAGAAGATAAGTTTAATTATTTATTATATACTTTGAAATGCTACAAAAATAAAGTAAGAGCTTTAATAAAAATTTTAGATGTACCAATCATCATATTTCGAGTTGTTCTGTCTTCTGCAATGGTTCTAATTGAAGACGTCAACGAATAAAACACAAAATCTTTTTCAATAACACTCGTCAACCGTGTAAGCTTAGGGGGCGTTTGGTTCGCAGATTTTTTTCTCTGGGATTTGCATTTTGTCAAAGGATTTGCATTATGCAGCATTTGCATTTGTCAGGATTTTGTCAAATTTCTGCATTATCTTATAAAAAAAATTTGCTAATTTGAAGAATGCAAGGTAACTGGGATTTAAAATCCTAGGGGGGAGACTGGGTTTTTAAATAACAAAGAAGGAAGGGATTTATGAAATCCTGGGATTTTAAATCCTTACTGAAATCTGCAAACCAAACACAGGATTTTAAATGCAAATCCCAGTGAATCCCAGGAAATCCGCGTTTCAAACGCCCCCTTAGTGTTTTTGCTTATGCGTATCGCCCATTCATTACGAAGGAAACTAAAACCTTCACGTCTTGGGTATTCATAATAGTTCCCTTCGACTTGGAAATTATCCACGGAAAATACTCTTCCCACCAAATCTATTCGCTAATAAATAGGTATTAAACCTTCAGGAATAATTGCTGCCATTTTTCCCTCTTGAAAAAAAAAACGTAAATATGTTACAAACGTCTTATTTTATAGTATAATCTCTACTAATAAAGTAGCTAATGTGTACTTACATTCTGATCAAGTAAAATTAATATCATCCTTTTATTTGAGGGGTTTTCATCCTTCCAAGCGAATTCTACTCGAACAGCCGTCAATTTCCACCATAAATGGACGTTTGGAGTGATGAAAAATCTTCCGCATAAAAGTATTGGTCCATTTTCTACAAAGATATTTGTTTTACAATATTGACGTTTTTTAACACAAGTTTTATTTAATTTCTTTTTATTTTTAATTTGATAAAGGCTACAGTCAGCAAACATGAAAGGAACATCGAATGTATATTACAAAAATTATTAATCAAATAAAAAATTAAAAACAACACAATAAAAACCATAACACATACACTGTTGGGATGAAAAAAATACATCAAGGACTATTTGAATTTTTTATGTGTGAGAATTGCAACCATATCTCATAAAACTAAGATATATATTATTTTCTTTTCTTTGATTATAGCATTCTGTGATTTGAACATAATATGTGAACTTAAAACCAAAATAAAAAAACTAAAATACATATGCCAAGATGGTTGTTCTATCTTGACTTCGTATAAATCCTTTCAAACTCCACATCTCAAGCCAAACAGTAAGCATTTAAGGGGTTGTTTTAACGAAATTTGAAGAAAATGGAAACCATATTTTGAAATCGTGAATAGATTTGATAGTGTTTATGATGCAGGCCCAAGTGTCGATGATCGAGCCATCCTGTTTCTAGAGGCCCAAGATGGGGTCCGTAATAAAAGGGGCCAAACGGAAAAGGCCCTAACTTTTGACTCGGATATCCGTTTGGGGCGAATCAGGTGTCCAAACGACCGTTGGCTCGAGCTCCACGCAGTGACAGATAGCCAAAGGTGGTTTGCCCAATCGTTTGGCCCAAATTCGACCCGGAATGAGAGTTATGGGCTTTTTTATGATTTTTATGGATTTTTAGGTTTTTTCCATTTTGTTCCCTGGGTCGACCCGTTGGGTTTTTTTACCCGATTTCAGTTTTCCATTTCTATTTAAGTTGTGTTGAAGTAATGCATGAAGGCAGATTATCAATCAAGAAAACTTTTATATTTTCCAATTTTCTGGATTTTAGTCGGTTGTTTGAAGCCTAATTGTTTGGCATTCTACGGAATCAACAAACTATTAGTAGGGATGGATCTGGAATTCTTTGAATCAATATATTAATCCATTTTAATTTGCTACGTTGCATCAGTTTAACTTCAAAAGAACAAATAATCATCGGGAACCAAACATGGAGGTTTATTTGTTCTTTATATGAATCCAGTTCTAATATTCAAAAAGGTTTTGAATTTGTTAATCAGATTGTTAGTACATCCTGTGTAACGATAGCAGTCTAAGTATAGATAGCATTTTGTGTAAGTAAACTTACTTGATATTGAATATTAACAAGTGTTTGATATATGTTTGATTATGTGTGTTTGATATTGATTGTTTGTATGTTTGAACTTGGTGTAATGTATTACAAGAAGTTCAAACATAAAACTCAAAGACAAATTCAAAACATAAGATAAAACATAAGTTAAAACATAAGTTTGAATGATGAGGTTCGAATTTAGGCTAGATTCGAATTTGTCTAGGAGGACAAATTCGAATACAGATTCGAATTTGTCCAAGACAAAGTCGAATCTGTCAGTATAATTAAGGATTAATTCGATTAATTATGAGACTTTTGTAGAATTTGTCAGCCGATTAGCAGAAGGCGATCTCGAACTTGATTGCAATCAGAGAGTTTCGTGAGGAGAGAATCATCGTGTAGGGGTGTTCTAAGTTGTTCGTCTATTACCTTGGTAGTCTCCGTGTTTGGGTGTGCGTGATATACCCGTCAAGCCGCTAATGAGGATTCTGCACTCGTTGGAAGGTGTCGCGTCAAGATAGATCCGTAGAGTGAAGACCTTACAAGTGGTATCAGAGCCATTGGGTGTTCGTGGTGTTCTTCGTGTTCACTAGAAACATCTGTGGTTTCTTGACGTTTTGGACGGTTAAAATCACATTTTTGGAGGATTTCGAGTTTATCAAGTAAGATATCGAAAAATAATTTGTATTAGTTCAAGTTTTTGGTCGACATCAATATTTTTAGCCTTAAAAATATTGGTTTAATCTGAAACCTTGAAAAAATCGAATTATTAGCCGTTTTTCGAACTTGCGGCGCTCGAATATCAAGGGGGTATTAGGGTTTACTCAATTTCGAGTTTGTCAGAAAATACGCTCCTTTCGAAGTTCCTTAGGGTTTGATTCGAGTTTGGCCACTTCGAATTTGCTCAGTATTCGAGTTTCCATTCAATTCGAAGTTAGGGATTTCGAATTTAGTATACCTTCGAGTTTGTCATACATTTCGAACTTACTTGGATTTCAAACTTAATCTCGAATTTAATTCCAAACCAGTTTAAAATTAATTAAATTCAAACTTACTCAGGTTCGAAAGAGTTAATTTAAATTAATTTCGAATTAAATTATATAAGTTTTAAATTCAAAATTTTTGAAAGAATGACAAGTCTACAAAGGTTCATTGAGATGGGTCATGAGGTCGGATAAGCGAATATTCCACCTAAGTTGATGAAATTGGAGGATTACTATTGGTGGAAGGATAGGTTCGCCGACTTCGCCAGATTTAATGATATGAGGATGTGGATTTGTATAGATGAGGGATACATTCCACCTACAGCAGAGGTTGAAGGACGACAAAGAGTCTTGTCATATTCAAAGATGAAGGACGATGATAAGAAGCTTTATGAGGCCGAGAACCGGGCATTCGCTATCATTAGAATGGCTTTACCTCAGGAGATCTTGCACACTTTCCGCAATCAAAAAACAGCAAAAGAGCTGTGGGATGCTTTGGAGAAAAGGTGTGAAGGTAATCCGAGGGTCAGGAAAAATAGAATGGAAATGCTCAAGCAGCAGTCCGCGATTTTCAAGGCGTTGAAAAACGAAAAGCTGGATGAGACCATCACTAGATTCTATCACCTACTGACTGAGTTAGACTAACACGATGTGGAGTATAGTGAGACAGAGAAGATTGTGAAAATTCTGGATGCTTTACCAACCAAATGGGAGATGTATGTGGCGCTGATAAAGCATGATGAAGATAAGTTCTATACTCTAACTCTAGAAAATGCGATAGGAACGCTGAGGGCCTATAACCTGAATTGCTGAAGAAGGAAAGGGATTATGAACAAGTACAGGATCCGGACATGTATTTTGGGAAGTCCAAACCTTCAGGGGCAAGTGACGTAAAGACGGCTACAGCATTCTTTTCGGGTGAAACATCGTCACCGGTTGAGACAGAGGACTCAGTGAGCCAGGCTTTCTTAGGGTTTTCTAGACCGGAAGAAAAACCAACTCAGTCTACATCAACATCTCAAGGATATTCAAAGATGCCGATGAGCGCAAAATCAGCTGAAGACCATCTGAATCTGTTGGCTTCATTTGTGGCCGCCTGCGGCAATTGCGTTCAAGGCAAAATCAATGATCCTGCGCTTTGGGATGAGGATTATGATCAAGTGGACCCTGATGATTTAGAGGAGATGGATCTGCAATGGCAACTGGCCATGGTAACTCAGCGAGTTAAAAGGTTCATCAAGAGGACGGGCAGAAATCTCAACGTCAGTAACAACAAGATTGGGTTTGATAAATCCAAAGTTAAATGTTACAACTGCCAAGGGTTAGGACACTTCGCTAGAGAGTGTCAAAGACCCAAAGTCGAGAACTACCAAAACCAGTACCAGAATCAATCTCAAGGGAGATATCAGCAGGGTAGTTCAAGCAGTCAGGCGAATATCGCTGGTCTGTTATCCAATGTCACATCTGACAGACAGCTTGATGGAACATATGACTGGTGTACACATCCCGAGTCCAACGCTAGAGCCTTTATGGCTGAAGTAACCGAGACTGGAAGTGTTGTTGCAGAGGAAAAGACAGGGGACGCAATCAGAATGATATCAGTCCTATGTTGGTAGAAAAGTCAGAAGATCAGACGATTCTGGAGTTCGCCGCACAGATGGCCAATGTGGAATCTGATCACGCCAAGGTAATTCTGAATTTCTCTACTTTCAGTGATTTATGTGTTTTGTGTGCTACATCTAACGATAGATTAAACTTAGTACTAGAATCACATCAAACTATAACTGCTCAGAATGAATCGTTAAAATCAGACAACACTAGCCTCTTAGATATAAAGGAAGACCTAAGAAATAAGCTTAAGGCAGATGCACAAGATGTGATAGTTCTAAAGGACAAGCTGAGTGAGCAGTGTGTTAGATTAGAACTAATGTACGAGCATGTTGAGGCATTGACCAAAGAGCTTAAGATCAAAAAGGTAGAGCTAGCTGAATCTAAGGTTAAGGTATCCGAGGTGAATAGCAAACTGGAAAAGTTTAGGAACTCATCACTCAACCTAGGGAAGATCTTAGATGCACAGCGTCAGTCTAAGAAACCTGTAGGTCTAGGGTATCTTGAGAGTCCTCCACCTTTCAATGATACCTATGTACCTCAGCCTCAGGAGAAAACTAAAAAACCAGTTGACTCAGAGGTAGAACCTGAACCTATGTCTGAACCAGTTAAGGATAAGGAAACTAAGGTGACTAGTAATAATGTCAAGATTAAGAAGGTCAAATTTGTGCCATCCTCTAGTGGTAAGCCTGTAGGACAAGCCAGAATTGACTTTAATGATCAAGAGGAGGAACCAGTCACTATAGTTGAGACGAAAGAAAAAGACACTAGTGAGACTTCTAAGTCAAAGGGCGCACATAAAAAGTCGATTGACAAAATGTCTTGCTTTAGATGTCATGAAAAGGGTCATGTTGCTTCTAGTTTTCCACATAGGAAGGTAGACTCTACACCTAAGACTGGAAAGCCGGAACAACATAAACCTTCAAGTGTAGCAAGCACAAGCGGTTCTCAAACTACAGAGAAAATTGTGCAAGCCACACCAAAATCTGTTGTGAAACAAACACATGTGTCAGGTCGAACCAAAGAAGTGATTAGGACTAATTCACCAAATAGAGTCATTAATCAATCATGGTCAGGACTGCAACAAAATTATAGGAGTACTACACCTAGCAGAGCTTACGCTCCAGTTAGGTCACACACTCCTGTAAGACATCAAACACAAGGTAGAGCTTAGGGATATCAATCGGAAATGCCTTATAATCAAAACTATTCAAGAGTTCCACAGCAAATGCCTTCACAAAGGCTGAGAGTGAACTTAAATCACTCTGCACCACAACAGTCTCTAAATCAAACACCCAAGTCACCTGAAAGGAGAGATGGGTATTTGAAAGAGTTCAAGTATGTGGACGAGAATGGTATTACCAAGTCAGTCATGGCTTGGATTCCCCGTGATAACTAACCTCTTTTCTTTCATGTGCAGGAGATAACTACAGGTCTAAACAATAAGTGGTTCGTTGACAGTGGTTTCTCCAGGCACATGACTGGGGAAAGAAGTCTACTCGCAGACTTCAAGGGAGGGAATAGGGGATTTGTATCGTTCGCTAGTAACAAAGGAGGAAATATCACCGGTACTGGAGTGGTCACTAATGGGACTATCAAACTGGATCAAGTTTATCACGTTGATAAACTGGTTCACAATCTCATTAGTGTATCTCAAATCTGTGATGAGAAGAACTCAGTACTTTTCACTGATACTGAGGCGTTAGTGCTAAAACCGGGATTCAAAGTACCTGAAGAATGGATACTGATGAGGGCTCCAAGGAAGAATGACCTGTACATGCTAGACATGAACAAGCCAGAATCTTCGATGGGACCAATTTGTCTACTATCAAAAGCTTCAGAGACGGAATCAGTTTTATGGCACAGACGCATGGCACACTTGCACCTAAGAAAAATGAATTACATTACGAAAAATGGATTGGTGCAAGGTGTTCCAATGAAGAGTTTTCAGTTTGAGGACAAGTGTCTGCCGTGCAAGAAAGGAAAACAACACAAGAAGGCACACAAGTCCAAGACTTAGGAACTCAATAGCTGCCACGTTCGATTTGTTGCATATGGACCTGTTCGGACCAATCAACAAAAGGAGTATAGGTGGTAGTTGGTATTGTTTGGTTATTACTGATGATTACTCACATTTTTCTTGGGTTTTCTTTTAAGGTACAAAGGACGAGACAGCTGCCAAGCTAATCGGATTCTTAGACCAAGTGGAAAATTCTTATGGAACAAGGGTAAAATGTATCAGGAGTGATAACGGAACAGAACTTAAAAACAGGGTTATTGGTGTATATTGCCTATCAAAGGGCATAGTGCATCAATTTAGTGCACCATATGAGCCACAACAAAATGGGGTGGCAGAACGGAAAAACTGGACTTTGATTAAGGCAGCAAGGACCATGCTTTCGGATTCAAAGCTTGCTACCATGTTTTGGGGGGAGGCAGTGAATACCGCGTGTCATGTTTTAAACAGGGTCCTTACTATCAAATCATTAAACAAAACTTGTTATGAAGTTTTGAATAAAAGGCCACCTAATTTAACTGGCTTCAAACCATTTGGGGTACCATGTACGTTAATGAAAACAAAACATCAACCTAAGTTTGGTGAAAAGGCTGACGAAGGATGCTTCCTAGGTTATGTGCCGAACTCACCAAACAAACGGGTTTTTAACAAATCAAATATTACAGTAGAGATTATGTATAACATTGATGTAACAAGTTATACACATGAACCCCAAACTGGTCCGGAATGGATTTTTGATTATGACAAATTGTTTGAATCATTTAACATTCATTCGGATGGAAATGCAGGTACAATCGAACAGGATTTGTCGTCATTAAACCTGAATGACGAGGGTTAAAGTTTTCCGAGGACGACCTTTCCATCAACATCTGAGCCTACAACAACTGAAGATAGATCTCCAGCAGAAAATGATTCTGAGTTGCCTACAAACGAAGATCAGACTACAAATACTAATTCCAAAGACAGGGTTCATGAGGAAGAATATGTAGTCGTTCCCCCGTTAGGCGAGATAGGATCAAATTTAGGAGATAATCTTAGGGTTGACGAGATAGAAACATCTAGGATTAATAAGAATCATCCTATTGAGAGTATCATAGGAAATCCTAATGCTGGTTTGAGGACCAGGAGTAGTTTGAATAACAACACTGTGTTGTTGTCAATGATCAATGACTCTGAGGCCTTTCATACATGCCTCTATTCGTGTTTCATTTCGCAAGTAGAGCCGAAGAATGTGCAAATGACACTAAAAGACAACTCTTGGGTTGAAGTGATGCAGGAAGAACTGTCACGGTTCAGGAAACTTAAAGTGTGGGAGTTAGTTCCGTTACCTCGAGGAGAAGTTGCAATAGGAACCAAGTGGGTTTTTAAGTGCAACAGAGATGATCGGGGTATAGTGACTCGTAACAAGGCAAGACTTGTGGTAAAGGGTTTCAACCAAGAGGAAGGAATCGATTATAATGAAGTATTTACGCCAGTAGCAAGGCTTGAGGCAATCCGTTTGTTTCTAGCTTTTGCTTCCTTCAAAGGTTTTAAAGTTTATCAACTTGACGTAAAGAGTGTGTTTCTTTATGGGAAAGTGAAGGAACTGGTGTATGTGGAACAGCCGCCCGGGTTTACAGATCCGAAGTATCCAGACAGAGTGTATCGGTTAGATAAGGCTTTTTATGGACTACATCAAGCACCTAGGGCATGCTACAAGACACTATCTAATCATCTTTTAGACAACGGGTTTGAAAGAGGGAGAATAGATAGTACGTTGTTTGTGAAAAGAAATGGTGAACATTTCATCTTGGTACAAGTGTACGTCGATGATATCATTTTCGGGTCATCAATCGAGCAGATGTGCAAAGACTTTGAAAAGGTGATGAAGTCTAAGTTTGAGATGAGTGCTATGGGTGAGTTAAACTTCTTTCTGGGTTTGCAAGTCGAACAGAGGAAGGAGGGCATGTTTATTCATCAGACGAAGTATGTCTACGACATTCTAGAGCGCTTCGAGATGGAAGGAACCAAGCTGACAGCTCATTTCAGCACGCCGATTCAAGTGAATCATAATCTCGGACCAGGTACAGAAAGTGATACCGATGTGGATCTGACGTTATATCGGACCATGATTGGGTCACTCATGTATTTAACTGCTTCTAGACCTGACATAATGTTTGCTGTGTGTATTTGGGCTAGGTTTCAAGCTAATCCAAAAGAGATGCACATGAAAGCTGTGAAGCAGATTTTTAGATACCTCAAGTCGAAACCGAAGCTGGGACTTTGGTATCACGCGGATGGTGATCTGGAATTGGAGGCATTCACGGATTCAGACTATGGAGGATGCAGCTTGAATCGCAAGTCAACAACTGGAGGTTGTCAATTCCTTGGAGGGAGACTCGTTTCCTGGCAATGCAAGAAACAGACTTGGGTAGCTGCGTCAACGTGCGAGGCCGAATATGTTGTTGCTGGTAGTTGTTGTTCACAGGTTTTGTGGATACAACAACAATTGCGGGATTACGGTTTGACTTATACTCATACTCCTATTAGGATAGATAACCGGTCAACTATTACAATAACCAATAATCCAGTTAAACACAGTAAAACACATAGACATAAGACACCATTTTATACGTGATTGTGCTGAAAAGAATTTAATTAAGCTGGTAAAAGTGGCAACGAAAGATAATAATGCTGATTTATAAATCAAAGCTTTTGATAAGTCACGTTTTGAGTTGTTAGTTGAACTAAACGGAATGCGTAATCCAGAGTGACTTGACCTTAGTAGAAGTTATTTCTTTTTATAGCAGTAAGTTTTCTTTCCTTTTATAGTAAGTTTAGTAACTAACTAGAATTTCTTTCCTTTTATAGTAAGTTAGTAGGTTATTTCATTTTCTTACTCTTATTTATGAAAAAAAAGAAAAAAAAAAAGAGAAAACCATAAAAAGTTCAAAAAAAAGAGAATATTAGAAAATGAGTTAAGTCTTAGATACATAGGTTCAAAGTGACGAAAATTAGCACAGTCGATACAATCTCTAAGTGTTAAACTTTCACACATTAGGCACCTAAACTTCTAAGTGTTATGCATTTTCTAGTTTGATGTGTTGGTAGGCATAATACACAAAGGGAATCTCAAGGCTAATAAAATGTTCAAGAAAAAAATCAGACGTGTCACTAACTTAGATGTATGACCACATGGTCTTCATTTTTATGTTAGAGACATACAGACAATGATTATAAATGAGGTATGCAAATTTTCTGGGGGATGTATAGCAACATCAGATACATCTTAAAGAAAAGAAAAGAATAGAAAAATCATGATAGTGAATTGAGAGTCAAAACAAGTAACTCTGTTGTACGTAAGTACAGACCTGTTGCCTCTGGTTTGATTCGAGTTAGCAAGATAAGTCGCTTTGTTGTACGTCGGTACAGACCTGTCACCACTGTCTTGCTAGCTTTAAAATAAACTTTAAGACAAACTAAGACACTCTGTTGTATGTAAATACAGAACTGTGTCCGACGTTTGCCTTTTAAAGAAATTTGCAATACCGAAAAGTTATAATCATTGTGTGTATGCATTGATCATAAAAGTATGTCTAAGTATGAGACACGTAAGGTAGTTTCTTGATAAATAAAAAGGCCAAGGGATATTCCAAAGTGTAACATGTTTAAAGGGAAAATAATACCAACAATCGCCTAGAAATGTGTGTCACGACAAACAATCAATGGAATAAAAAATTCCTAAGTGTGAAAGTAAGATACTGAAAGTGCGTATTTGACACCGCTATCCGATTGAACCTTCTATGACTTTCTCGCCAAAAATATTTTGTTAGTCTTAAGTATATGATGTAAATTTTAAAGTATTTTAGAGTAGTTTAAGGTTAAATTTTATTCAAAAATATATTTTATTTTATTTTATTTTAATTTTTAGTTTATTTTTAGTTTATTTTCTTTTTTAATTTTAGAAAAAATGTCAAAGTAACTGAGGATGCATTTTTAGTTGAATAAACAAACATTGCGTGAAAATCTTGTGGTTAGTGTAAATAATTTTTGCAAAGTTTGTTCCGTTACACGAAAAAGTTGGAAAAGTTGAAAAAGTTGAATTTTATTCAAAGATTTTCAAAATTTTCATTTAAATTCGAATTTAAGACAAAGTCGAATTAGCATTCGAAACGGTCAGTAAATTCGAATTTATTTGCAAGTTCGAACATGGTTAGTATATAAAGGTCAACAGTGACTCATTTATGTCACCTACCTTCGAGTTTAACCCTTCGAATTTACCTCTAAGCGATTTCGAACTTAGCATTCGAGTTTACCGTTTTGATTCTTTCACTGTTTGTCGAAGTTTTGTTCACATGTGTTCGATTCTACCACCAAATCTAGGTATAACCATTAGTATTATACAAGATTTAGGTAGTTTAGGACTCAATTTTAGCAAAAATCGACTCATTTTGAGGTTTTAAGGGTTTTAAACTTTGTGATTCAAAATCACAAGTTTTAACCAGTAAAACTTCAAATACATCACATATATCTTCGATTAGAACCTACTAGGACTAGTGAATACAATTTTCAAAGTCTAAAGGGGTTTAAATCATGGATTTTTATTCGAAAGTGACCGAATTCGATTTTGTTCATCCTGTTTGAATTTGTCAGTAAATTCAACTTCTCAGCAAACTCGAATTCAAGTCATATTCGAACTCGTCCTTCGAATTTAGTATTAAAGTCGAAAAATTTGTATAATTTTTAAATTCAAACTTGTAGAAATTCAAAAGTGTTGGAATTTGAACTTTGTAAGTTCAAAATAAAACAAATTTGAATTTAACCAAGTTTCAATTTTATTTTTTCACTTATAATATATTTTATTCTTTGATGTGCAGATATGGGTGAAAGAGCTTTCTCTCAGAAACATAATATGGTTGTATCGCCAGATCGAGAGCTTCCTGAAGCTCAGGCATTTAGGCCGATGGTGGACTTTTTGGCACACTCAAGGGTTTCATATGCACTATCGCACAATGTGCAAATCGTACTGCCTTATGTTAGACAGTTTTGGGATCACTTGCAAGTCGATTGTACCGTGACGCCAACGGTGCTAAGGACAAGAATCGCCGAGCAGCCCCTTGTATTTTCTGCGGATATGCTTCGAAGAGTTTTGAATCTGGGAACGGTAGAACAGGAAGTTGGGCCTATTGACTTCACATTGGATGTAAGGCAAGCATCCTTTTTACGAATGGGGTATGGATTGGATATAGCTAAAGCCTCATATATGAAGAGTGGTCTGATTGGCCAATGGAGGTACCTGGGACATGTCATTATGGTGTGCTTTGCACCTAAAAAGGCCGGTTTTGACTATATAGTATCAAAAATGTAGTCGGCGATGATTGCATTGGTGTATAATAAGAGTTTCAGCTACTCCGAAATGTTCTTTGCGGAGTTTGTTCGTCAAATAACTGCTCCAGCGCGCGAGAGGTTCCTGATGTATCCGCGCTTCGTCATGATGTTGATACGCCATTTTTTGTTGAACTTGCCGCAGTTGCTGGATATTCAGAGTGTCGCTGTTATTGATAAGTGAATTTTTGCTGATTGTCAATCACATAACGCCCATAGGGCTGAGGTGATTAGACCACTGAATGCACCTCTTTTCGGTGCAGTGGTAGATCCGAATTTTGTAGCCCTGCAGGGTGAGAATTGGGCTGGGGAAGGGCCGCAGCCGCAGCAAGTACAACAGCAGCAACAACCTCAGCAACAGCAACGCCCTCCAGCACAACAAAGAAGGAGGCCAAGAGCTCAAGAAAGACCTATTCATGCTTCAAGGCCAAGCTCCAGCAGGGTACAAGAATCAGTGGAAGCAGGTCCTTTATCGGATGTTGTGGGTCCTTCTTGTGTGGCACCAGTAATTGATCCTCGAGTGGAAACTCTGGAAGAAATCTGGGCACATGGGACTCAGGCAGAAGAAGAAATTACAGCTGAGCTAGTTGATACAATCTTAGAGCCTCCAGCTAGTTTCGATGATCATATGCGCGACATTGATGAATATCAACTTGAGGAAGAGGGTCAGGTAGTGACCACCTCAGAATCTGAGTCGGAGGACGCCGAAGAGATAGAGGTTGAGGAAGTAGCCGAAGTAGCTGTTGAATCTGTTGGCCCATCTGTACGTATTGTGCAATATGGCTCAAGATTAGTGGTTAGTCTAAGAGAAGAGGAAGGAAAAAGAGCAAGTAGAGATTCGGATGACGACGATTCCGATTTTGAAGCTGAAGATCCTACTCCATTAGTACCAAGGCAAAGGGCCAAAAGACACAGGTTTATGCAGGGAGCTTTATCTGCTTCTGCTTCAGAGCCTGAGATTCCATCCGCTCAACCATCTGTTCAACCATCAATCACGTCGTCACCAATCACATCTCTTCCATCCACTTCATCCACAATCACAGACAATCAGCGTTTCTCAAAGCTGAGAAGCAAAGTAGACTCCCAGACAGTCCAAATCCTCCAACTCACAAAAGCAGTCAGCGAGCTTCAAGAGCATAATGAAAAAATTATCATGAAAATATTAAACTGAAAACATTTGTTGTAGATCAAGTTGCTAAAATCAAGAACATGAAGTCCCTCCTCGAGCAGCTAATGAAAAATCTTCAGGCTCAGGGGGAGACAAGCTGCAGAGAAAGAGAAGAGATAAGGAGAGAGGATGACGATGGCAATGATACCGAAGCACGAAAAGAAAGTGAGCCAGAAAATTTTCCAACTGCTCAGCATTCATCAGTTCAGGGGGGCCTAGTCAGTCAGGAATCGAAGGAGGTGAGGCTAGTTCTTCAAAGGCCATTGAGAGCGAGATGATTGACGATCTAATGGATATTGAAGAAGAAGAGATAGAATTTGATTTTGAAGATGATATTGAAGAGTTGGAGGAAGGAGAGTTTGTGCCAGAGGACATAGCTGATTGGAAATCAGATGATGAAGTGATAAAAGATGAAGACGATAATGTTAAATCTATGGTTCCGAAAGGAAGAGAAGAGGGCAGAGCCTAAGATGAAAATGAGAATGAGAGTACCAGGCTCCGAGAATCTTTCAGGTGGAATTATAAGCTGGTTCTTCGACAGAGAACTACATCTATTCATTCTAAAGCGAAGAGATGGACTTCAATACCTTAGACGGACGCTCAGAGTGTTTAATACATTGCCGAAGGTAGAAGTAAAGGAATTAGCCTGGAAGGAATTGATCAATATTGGTGACGACCCATACGCTGAAGTGATCGCGAAGATAATCAGAAAAGAGGGTCGGTCAGGAATGTTCGAAAGGCTAAGACCAAGATCAGGCAAGAGGGTAGAAGATGATACAAGAATTGATCCACATACAGGAAAGCCATGGGCTAGAATGGTGTATAAGCCTGTAAAGTGTTTGAAGAAGGTGCCTATGAAGTCAATGCCACAAGATGTTCTAAGTAACATGAAGTGGTGGTATGTAGATAATGATACCGCTGAAGCCATGATGGAAGATACTTAAGACATAGTTATTTTACGAGTGTATGATCCATTACATCTAATAAATCTATCAAAGGATGACCTAAAGAAGCTACATGATCAGCCTATCTTATTTCACGAAGGATGGAGATCTGAAGCTAGGAAATTCCAGAAGATAGTTAGAGTATGTATAGATATAGGCTTATGTGCTGGTAGTAGTTTATATGGTTCAAGTAGCTAGACAAAATGTAAAAAGTTAGAAGCTATCGTCAAGGGGGAGTCTGTTAGTACATCCTATGTGACGATAGCAGTCTAAGTATAGATAGCATTTTGTGTAAGTCAACTTACTTGATATTGAATATTAACAAGTGTTTGATATATGTTTGATTATGTGTGTTTGATATTGATTGTTTGTATGTTTGAACTTGGTGTAATGTATTACAAGAAGTTCAAACATAAAACTCAAAGATAAATTCAAAACATAAGATAAAACATAAGTTTGAATGATGAGGTTCGAATTTAGGCTAGATTCGAATTTGTCTAGGAGGACAACTTCGAATAGGCCTTGGGCCAGATTCGAATTTGTCCTAGACAAAGTCGAATTTGTCAGTATAATTAAGGGTTAATTCGATTAATTATGAGACTTTTGCAGAATTTGTCAGACGATTAGCAGAAGGCGATCTCGAACTTGATTGCAATCAGAGAGTTTCGTGAGGAGAGAATCATCGTGTAGGGGCATTCTAAGTTGTTCGTCTATCACCGTGGTAGTCTCCGTGTTTAGGTGTGCGTGATATACCTGTCAAGCCGCTAACAAGGATTCCGCACTCGTTGGAAGGTGTCGCGTCAAGATAGATCCGTAGAGTGAAGACCTTACACAGATGGTTTTTGAAGTTTAAATTTTCAAATATGTAATTTAGGACATGCTTATTTCAATATGTTTTCTTGTGGATATGTTAGATTATGCTTTCATGCCGCTAAATCTGTTGCTAGAAAGACAATATAACAACAAATAAATACAAGTGTGTGGTGTAGTTAGTGATTGAAGAAAATCAGCAGCAACATCTTAAAGGTGTGCAGTGTAATTAAGGGAAAAAGAGCAGCAGTAGTTGTAGTATATGTGCGTGTTTAATTTTATAAACAGCAGACACAGACACACACACACACACACACACACATAAATATATATATATATATATATATATATATATATATATATATATATATATATATATATATCTGTGTGTGTGTGTGTATGCATTTTGAAACATTGTTTGATGCGTGTGTGTTTTATGTGTTGTTTTAGTGATCGTTTATGTACAATTTGGAAATCTGAATGTTTTGAGTTGATTGATTCAAAAGCTGAAACATCATAAAGAAGCAACTACAACTTTTTAAAATTGTTTTAAATAACTGCAATTTTTATACATAAGTATTATATCTTATTTGACGTTATAAGATTATTTTTGTTATTTTAAACTAATTATTTAAATTTTTTGGACGATTTTTCGAATTAACTTTTTTACCTTTTTAGTAAAAACCGTACCGATCTGCTCACTGTTGGCCGTAAAAAGGTTAGAGTTCAGCTAATTAAATTTAATTCAAACATGTTTATATGTTGTTTAGACTTGGAATGGAGAGTTACTGTGAGATATTGTGGACTTGATTGGTTCTTTTGATTTACGTCGGGTTTTTACTGATTAGTAAAAACCGTACTGATCTGCTCGTTGTTAGCCGTAAAAAGGTTAGAGTTCGGCTAATTAAATTTAATTCAAACATGTTTATATGTTATTTAGACTTAGGATGGAGAGTTACTGTGAGATATTGTCGACTTGATTGGTTCTTTTGATTTATGTTGGGTTTACTGATTGTGTCTAGCAAAAAACAATGAAGATTTGTTTGCTGTTGTTAATTTAGCAACTGGATTTTTCAGGAATTTTGACATGGTGATTTTTCCGTTGCCAAAACAGCAAAATGATGTGGACTGACATAGGTTTCTAACAATGTTAAGAGCAAAATGATGTGGATTGACATAGGTTTCTAACATAATTAGTTGATTTCTTTTGCAGATATTCGATTATTTTGCTTTGATGTCTCTCATTTGCAAAACATGGCATCTAATCAATAAATAAGAAGGTTTCGGCGTTTTTTTCTTTTTATTTTTGTAATTCTGTTTCAATACTCATTCTTGTTAATTGATTGTTTACTTTGGAGAGTGATGATGAAGAAAAACTCTCTGGTCAAGAACTATTTAAATGTTGATTTTTATGAAAAAATGATGTTTCTAATCATTTGATTTTTGAAAGTTGATACTTAAATGCTGGATTTTTATGTGACCCCTATGTGAGATTGTCTATGTTTTATTTAAATGATAATTTTGATCGAGTTTTATTTTATCTTATTGTTGAAGAGATTAACTTTAGGCATCATAATCAATAAATAAGAAGGTTTCAGGTTTTTTTCTTTTTATTTTTGTAATTCCGTTTCAATACTCGTTATTGTTAATTGATTGTTTACCTTGGAGAGTGATGATGAAGAAAACCTCTCAGGTCAAGAACTATTTAATTTCTGAATTTTTATGCAAAAAAAGATGTTTCTAATCAATTGATTTTTGAAAGTTGATACTTAAATGTTGGGTTTTTATCTGACCCGTATGTGCGATTGTGTATGTTTTATTTAAATGATAATTTTGATCGGGTTTTATTTTAATTTATTGTTTAAGTGATTAACTTTAGGCTTGGTCATTGGCTTGCTTAAAATTTTAAAAAGAATGTATTTGAACGTACTATTTCATCCTCTTTAGAACCCCCACAAGATGTGTTTTTCCTGTGTAAATGCACATGGTCGGACTAATACTTTCGTTGAAACAAATGAGTATTTTAATATGTGTGTTTTTCACAAAAACAGAAACATCAATTATATATATATATATATATATATATATATATATATATATATATATATATATATATATATATATATATATATATATATATATATATATATATATATATATATATATATATATATATATATATATATATATAGATTGAGGTTCTATGGGGCACCATATGCATCGGGAACCAAATGGGAACCAAAAATGCATTGCTTGTTTACAAATGATGCAATAAGGGTAATATTGGAATACTTTATTTGAAAAAATTAATTATTCTTTTAATTAATAGATTAGGATTAAAATAGGAAACTAAATCAATCTCATTAACCATTCTCCATTTATTATTCCTTCTCTCTCTCTCTCTCTCTCTCTCTCTCACACAATCGACCGACGAGTTTGAGAAAACGATGATGAGATGAAGATGAAAATGATGCATCACGTTGAACTCATGAACCTATGAACGTATACGATGTGAAGAAGACGAATACGAAGATGCACAGTATGAACATGATGATGCATAACCTGGTGCTCCATATGAACACGATGATGCATAACCTGGGAAAGATAAATACGAAGATGCACAGTCAATGAAGATGATGAAGCATCATGTTGGATTTTTGTTTAACAGAAAAAACTGTTGCATATGTTTGAGTGTGTTTTGTGAGCATTCATTCATCATCGTCCATGAGTCTATGTGTTTGGTGTGTGTATGCATCGTAATGATCAGTAGCAATATTCCAGGTCTTGTTTATATGATATGATATATTTTTGTTATTATAAACTAATTATTCAATTTTTTTAGATGATGTTTTTATATATGAAGTTGTCTTTTACATGTTTTTTAGTTACCATAACAATCCTAAGGTTTTTGGTTTTTTGTATGTCCATTGTGCTTTAGCATGGGTTTTCATTGCATCTAGATTACCCCTTCTCATTAGTTCTTCATTACTGTTATCTATTGTGCTTTAATGACTGAACATTTTTCGCATTCCGGTGTCTCTTGTCATAAAGTTATCTATTTGTGCATTTTGATCTTATACAGATCCTATAGTTGTCTCAAAGGTTGATGATTAATGATTATTCATCAACCTAAAAATTATTTGGAATATAGATTCCTTTTTATACTATGTTTGTATTCAGTTTGACTAAACCGCAGTCTGCTTCTTTTCTTGATATGTATATATTACATAAATGTCAGGTTGATATTGCAGAAGCCAACTTGTTATCATTTTTTGATTATGTCTGCTAGTCAGTTTAAAAAATTATGGGCAAATGCTAATGATTATTGGTAACACGAGTTTTATAAATGGTTATGCGCGCGTTTCAGCTGGTTACTTTAATCAAGATTGAAGAATTTAATTTTTTATTAAGATTGCAGTAACATTCTTTAATAAAGATTTAATGATGTCTTTCAAATACTTATTTCAAATTCCAACTTGCAATTTGAAGTGGTCTTTAGAATTTAGAAATAACTTATGACTCCTTAAAATGCAATTACATAAATGTAGTTTTGTAGTAGTAATAAGTTTGGAAGATAAGTTGGTTAGCTTTGTGAGTTTGCATGTTCCTATGGGTGCATCGAATTGGTGTTCTTTGATGAACCACATAAATCTGTCGGGTACAAACTCTCACCTTAAGAACTCTAATCTAAAATGTTGTATTCTTCCTTGTTATTTTAAGGCAATTCTTTTTTGTTCTTAATTTGCTCTTTGGTTCGATTCTCAGATCGTTAAAGGAACTGCTAAATCAAGCACAAGATGTTCCCAACTTTTATCTATGTAAGATGCATCATACCTCAAGTACATTAGCAGAACCCACAATCATTGCTTGTATATGACAAAGGGGCTTGGCATGATAGTTCTAAATTTAGTAGGGGTTTAATAGAAATCATCCATGATCAAAAGGTAAAATCTCTTTTTAACAAGTTTGTAATGGTATGTGTCTTGGACCTGTTTCAAGTTAGGCTCCTTTGCCATTTTGGTATAAGTTATGATATCTCCCTCTGTAATTGCATGTTCTCTCTATAATTTTGGTTTAACACGAATGTTTATTTTTCTTTACAAATGTTGCTTATACTCTGTTGATTGTGTAAATTTTGATGGTTTAATGTTCAGAACCAGCTCCATAAGATGACGTATCCATTAAAGAGTGCTTGATGTCTCTGTTTTCAGTAAAAATATATATAAACTAAAAAACAGTGATAATAATGATGGTTAAGATGTTCTTGCATGAAAATTTTTTATTTAACGTGGTTAAGATGTTCTTGCATGAAGAGAAAATACACGAAACTACTTGTTTATTTAGAATTCTTGTTCGATTCAGTATCTGATATCTGGGATAGATTTATTTTGTGTTTTTTGTTTAGATCTCTTGTTGGGCATTTTTCAGATTGTTATTCCTTTTTGTTAAAGTCAATTATTTAAACAACACACTATATACACATTTACTGAATCATTTATTTATAATATACTCCCCTTTACAATGAAACTATAATTTGTAGTGAACTTTAAATTTTTGTGGTTTAGATAATTGGATGAAAAGGATCTGAGATGAACTATTTTTCATCAGGTTGTAAATGTTGAATTTTGTATAATGTAGTTTCTTATCATTTGATTTTTGGAAGTTGATATATTTATTAAATTATATAAATAATTTAGTAGTTTGTTGGGCATTTGATGTCCACATAAAAACAGAAACATAAAGTAGAGTTATATAAACAATATGAAGCAGTCAATTAAGAGTGTGTGTATTTGATGTGTGTGTATATGTGTATGTTTTTCATAAAAATAGAAACATAGATCATATATTTGTGTGTATTTTTCATACAAAAAGAGAAACAACAGTTCCATGTGTTTGAGTGTGTGTTTTGTGAGCATACATTCATCATCGTTTATGTGTGAGTCTAAGTGTTTTGTGAGCATGCATTCATTGTCCAGTAAGTGACCCCGAGAGGTTATGATATGATACTAACTTGGAATTAGGAAGCGCCGGTGATAAGGATCGTGGTTGAGTAACAAAAGAAGATTAAAAGCTGCAATAATAAAGATATATTTTGATTTCAAATTGCAATATTCAAAACGGCAAGCTCTATTTTCGGAAATGAGGTTAGAAATACTCTTTCTATCATGATTGAAAAAAAAAGTAGCAAATTTAAATTTCAATTTCAATTCATTTGAAAACCAAACGTACCTTAGACTTAATTTCTTCGGAAAAAGGTGTCGTTTGTCATTATCGTAAGATTTTAATTACATAATGTATTTTACTGATTTTATCAGACAGTGAACTAATTTCTGCCCAAGGTATTTTCAGCCAACTGAAATGTAATTTGAATTTGAAATCTTTAATTGAGTTCTTTAATTTATTCTTTCATATGTTTTATTCATTTGCAATTATTTATTAACACTGATTCATCTGTTACACTGTTTTAATTTGTTTCTTTATTAATTTTCTTTGGTAATTGAAGGTGAGGACAGCGATGGAATTTCACAAAAACCATCAAAAAAGCTGGAAACATTGAGTTTTGTGGGTGCCATGATTATTATCGAAACACCGCTAATACGAACTTCATTTTTCATACTCAGATTTGGGTTTTATTTGTCACACCCCGTTACCCCGGTTGGCAACGAAAAGTGACGTCGCGGAAGCGTAACCATAATCATAATGAACGACCACTATATGGACGTTTTCAAAAATACATCGGCGTAACTTTAAAAGATATAAATATTTACATAATTCAAAATGATAAAGAGAAGTTCGCAAGGTACAGAGATTTAAATACATAATTAAATCATCCAAAATAATGCAAATAAATCTCCGATGGTTTGAAACCGAGTGCGACTCCTTAAATGCGGAAGCTTGAAAATAATACCGATGTGATGGACTTGCCTTAATTTCCTGAAAATACACGCTAAAATACGTCAACAAAATTGTTGGTGAGCTCATAGGTTTACACGTAAATCTGACTTGTATGGACAACAATAATAGAGATTGAATTTATAAAATCATAAATTCCTTGTTAAGTATCACATATAAACCATCATGCAACCGAAGCTTAATTAAAATGAGTTTGCCCTGTGCAGTATTCCCATACGTAATACCGTGTGTTGAATATATATGCACCCACTGTTAGCCGACCCGAACTAACCCGAGTGGGGGACATGACTCCCAATAAATCTATGCACAATATATTCGCGCTTACATATAAATGAAATTAACGGTTCATGATATAAGGGCTAATGGAACCACATGTGTAATACATAATAGAAATGAAGATATTTTCGTGTCCATATAAAAACGAAGCATGTATTTCATCCCCAAAACATAACAGTGTGAAAATAGGGGCTATGAGAACTCACCGGGATTGCGATGGCAAAAATCTAGCGTAAAAAGCTTTTAGCGTAAATGGATGGATGATGCGTCGGGTGAGTTTAATCGAGTCCTAAATGATAATAAGGACTTAATATCTCTAATATATGATGATATATATATTTATAGATTTTTATGTCTTAAATCACCCAACATTACAAGTTTATAAATAAAATTCGCTTAAAACGTCAAGTTTATATATATATATATATTTTCCAGCTTTTTCGGAGGTTTTTCGGCCTACTTTGAGGTTGTTTTTGACCAAGCTCCAAAATGTTTTAGACTTTGGTTTTCTAGGACATTAAACTAATATATACAAAGGATTTTTAGAATCAAGAACGGCCATTTTTCGAGATGTTTAGGTTGGTGAAAAAAGCTCGTTAAAAACCCTATGTTGGCCATTTTTGAGCTGTCAAACTTTCGGTTTCCCAAATAGATTCTCGAGGTCTTATACTCCAAAAATAATTATGAAAAATTCCAGATCTATAGTTAAGTCATAGATCTAACTTCTGAGACAAGAATCAACTCATTTTGTTGACTTATGAATTAGTTATGATTTTTCAAAGTCGATATAAATTTTCTGCCGAAAATCCGCAGTTTTATAAACTTAAAACAACTTATGATTCTTGTTGTTTATTCAAAGACTACTTGTATAAAAGTTGTAAAAGTTATATAACACATATATAACACATGTTTTTATAATATTAACATGTTTATAATGTGTTCATATATTCATATGCACATTTAAAGAAACAACTTAAAAATAAAAACTAGAAACTTATAAACTTGAGTTTTTATGAAACTTGTTGTTGTTGGTGATTATATATATTATGCAAGACTTATATAAACATAAATCTAAGATGAAATAAGTTAGTATTTACTTACTTTAAAGTATTTGGAATATGATTTTGAGTAGAAGTTGAAATCTTTGCAAGGTTTGCACTAAAAACACTTGAAGAACACCAAGAACACTTGAAGAACACTTGAATGAAGAAGTTTGTGATGTGTGTGGGTATATGGCCGGATCTTATGAGTATAGAAAAAATGATTTTTGGTGTGATTAAAATGAATGAAAGGCTTCTCTATTTATAGAAGAAATTTGGTCTTTCAAATGATGAAAAGCATGGGAGACAAAGTTGTGTGCACTTTTAAACAAAATGATGGTGTTTAAAGTAATATTAAAAAAATAAAAGTCAACTTCTAATACACACATGCCTAAAATCCGGCCATGCACGTATTTATACATGTATTTATATTTTATTTTGTATAAATGTATTTAGAAATGTATTCTTGTATTTTCCTTTTCTTGTAATTTCAAAAATACCTATGGATGCATTGTTTTAATGAATTGTTTTAGTCTTGCATAATTAATGTTAAGTAATTGTATTAGTGTTTGATTAGTGTCACTAATCATAATTTAATTATGTACTTAGTTGAATTAATCCTTCATAACGTAAATTGATCGGATTAATTGATTTCCCGATTCATCGCACCAATGAATTTGATTCTAATTGAGTTGAACTTTCTAATAAACCTTGTTAAACACTTGATTAATTTCTAATGACCACTGATTAGGCTATAATTGGCTATTAAATACGAATTAGGTCATTGTTGCTAACCTGGTTTAGTGCCGGATGTTACAGTCTCCCCCTGTTAAGGAAATTTCGTCCCGAAATTAGCTCGTGTTCTCCACTTCTTGAGTACTTGAGAACAAGTGAGGGTATTTTTCCCGGAACTGATCTTCGCATTCCCACGTAAACTCAGGACCTCGCTTAGAGTTCCATCTGACTTTTATTATCGGGATCCGACTGTGCTTTAGTTTCTTGACTTCTCGGTCCATTATTTCTACAGGTTGTTCAATGAAGTTCAACTTATCGTCTAACTCCAACTCGTCCATGGGTATAACGAGTGATTCATCAGCCAGACACTTCTTAAGATTGGACACGTGGAAGGTATTATGAACGTTACTAAGCTCTGGGGGCAGATCGAGTCCGTAAGCTACCGGGCCAATCCTTTTGGTGATCTTGAATGGTCCGATATAGCGAGGATTGAGTTTTCCTCGTTTCCCAAAACGGATTACGCCCTTCCAAGGCGAGACTTTTAACATTACTTGATCTCCCTCTTGGAATTCCAAATCCTTCCGTCGAACGTCTACATAACTTTTCTGTCGATCCCGCGCGATCTTTAACCGGTTACGAATCTGGGCTATCTTTTCTGTAGTCTCCTGGATGATCTCAGGTCCAGTAATCTGACTATCTCCTACTTCAGCCCAACAAAGAGGTGATCGACACTTTCGCCCGTAGAGTGCCTCGAATGGGGCGGTCTTAATGCTCGAGTGATAGCTGTTGTTATAGGAAAACTCGACTAATGGCAGGTGTCTGTCCCAACTTTTGCCAAAATCGATGACACATGCCCTTAGCATGTCTTCCAAAGTCTGAATCGTCCTTTCACTCTGACCATCCGTTTGCGGGTGATAGGCTGTGCTCATATCTAGACGTGTACCCAGTGCTTCTTGCAATGACTGCCAAAATCTTGATGTGAACCGGCTGTCCCAGTCTGATATAATTGATACTGGCACTCCATGCCTTCAGACGACTTCTTTAAGATAGATTTGTGTTAACTTATCCATCTTATCAGTCTCATTGATTGGAGGGAAATGTGCGGTTTTGGTAAGTCGATCCACAATCACCCAAATAGTGTCATAACCTCCAGAAGTTTTCGGCAACTTGGTGATGAAATCCATGGTGATGTTTTCCCACTTCCACTGGGGTATTTCTGGTTGAACTAGCAATCCTGATGGTTTTTGGTGCTCAGCCTTAACCTTCAAACATGTTAAGCACTTGCTGACATAGGTAGCAATGTCAGCCTTCATGTTTGGCCACCAGTATATTCCCTTCAAGTCGTGATACATCTTATCTGACCCTGGATGAATAGCATATCTTGCCTTATGCCCTTCATCCATGACCAGCTTCCTTACTCCTCCGAGTTTTGGTAACCAAATTCTGCCCATGAAGTACCGACATCCATCTGGCTTGATTTCAAACTGCTTATCCATACCTCTCAAGGCTTCATCCAGTAGATTATCCTCCTTGACTGCTTCTTCTTGTGCCTCACGGACTTGAGAGTTTAGGTTTGACTGTATAGTCATGACCAAAGCTCGGACTCTCAAGGGTTTAACCCGTTCCTTTCGGCTCAGGGCATCACCTACGACATTCGCCTTCCCCGGATGATAATGAATTTCGCAGTCATAGTCGCTAAGCAGTTCAACCCAACGACGCTGCCTCATATTTAACTCCTTCTGATTCAGAATATGTTGAAGGCTTTTATGGTCTGTGAACACTGTGCACTTAGTTCCATACAGGTAGTGCCTCCATATTTTGAGAGCAAACACCACTGCTCCATGAGACGTCCTTGTTAATTAATGATATAATTGTAATCTCCAGGATCGACTAACAACCCAATGAGTATCATAATAATTGAAATTGAGTACTTAAATCAGAATTAAGCAAATCCACATTAAAGCAATGAAAGTAAATGTCTACAGTGTTTAAGTCTAGCTATTACAACATCATAATTGTTTAAAAGTAACAAATTCCCAGCCCCAAAGCTACATCGTCCATGTACCAATTAGCTTCTAAGGTCACCGAGATAAGAATTTGATTGCTTAAGATGAAGGTCCAGCTACACTTTTGCCTTTGCCTGAAACAATGTGAGTCAACAGTAAGCTAAATGCTTAGTGAGATAACAGATTATGCATACAACAAATATTTCTTTACAAACAATGCTTAACCATGGGCAGTGTAAGCCCCATGTATGTGAAAACGGCAGTGAAAGCCTCAATGTGTGAGTAAACCATGCAGTGCTAGCATGGGGTGGCAGTTCAATATGCTGATCGGGGATGTGCCGAACCTGATGGGATACGAGTGGGATGATCAGTCCCCGACAGTGGCCTGCTGTCAGCCCCAGTCCAGGTCGCATCAGATTATGAAGTAATGATCATGCAGTGCAAGCATGATGTAAATAGATGCACTTTCAAATGAACGCAAGCTACATGTGTGTTACATGTCAAGTACGAGTGTGCATCATAACAACAAATCATTTCATGAGTGCCAAATGAAGTATATGAACAACGTGAACATGTCATTGAATGTATAAACATGAATGCAAAAACAATAAATGTTCGAATGACAATCTGTTACTCACAGTGATTGGTTTTGTGACTTGATCCTGAATCAATGTGTGTTTTGATAACACCACAATGATCTGTAATGTAAGTGTAATAGTGATGTAATGTCAGTAATTGCTTAAAAATTGTATTCTGAAAATTAAGTGTAAATGGGTCCTGATTTCGGACCACATCCGAATTCGGATGGTCCGAAATATAAATGATCCGAAATTGGTCCTTGGTCCGAATTTGGTATGATCCGAAATGGGTGATCCGGATTGGTAGGGTCCGAAATGGGGTGTGGTCCGAAATGGTCATGTGTCCGAATTTGCTACTGGTCCGAAATAGATGAAGAGATCCGAACTGGTTTGAACAGGACCCGAAATCGGATGGTCCGAATTCGGTCCACACGGATCCGAGTTCATACTTAGTAATTTCCAACATTTTTCCAGAAATAATATTTGGGTCATTTTTGCATGTTTTGTGTCTAATATTGCAGCTATAAGCTTATATGTACTAAATCAACTTATAATATAACAGTAATGTACCAAAACAACCCATTTTTCGTCCATTTTGCTTCATGTCTTCGAAGAACACACACTAAACACACACATAATTTCAGAAATCACATTTAGACTTTGAATCTGATTCTGAAATTTTGTATACTACAACATATATGCTCGATTTACACATTTCAATAACAATATCCAACATGCATTGACATTTGCAACTATAATCTTAGAAATCGGTTTTCATACAAAACCAAACCAAAACTTCAAAAATTCGTGATATAAGGAGATTGTTACCTTAAAACGTTTGTTGCAACTGTTATAGTTCCTTAATTGCTACTTGAATCCAGATTTTGCACTTGAAATTTGATAATTCTTGTGTTCTTGAGTTGAAATCCGAGAGAGAGAGAGAATTGAGAGAGGATACGGTAGAGAGAGAGAGTAGTGAGAGAGTGTGAGTGTGAAAATGAAAGGGTTTACTCCTTTTTATTTCTATTTTGACCCATTTGCACATTATACCCCTCAACTTCGTATTTTCTCATTTTAACTGATATTTTGATTATAAGAAACTTAAATGAATATAATCATCCAAAAGTACAATAATTAAATCTTAAAATTGTAAATTACATATATTTGAAAAGTAGGGATGTTACAGCATGGGCTCCACCACGCCTATACTTCGTCCGCGAAGTCATGCTGCGCTAAACAAACTTGGGTACTTAGTCTTCATGTCTTCTTCCGATTCCCAAGTGTGATTAGCTCCCCGATGATGCTTCCACTTGACCAGCACCATCCTGATCTCTTTGTTCCGTAGCTTTTTGACTTTTGTCTCCAAAATGCACTCCGGTTCATCAACGAACCTTAGCCGTTCGTCAATCTTAATGTCCGAGTGATCAGTCCATGGTTCCCTCTCGGGCACCAGACTCTTTCTTAAGTATCCTACGTGGAAGACCGGGTGAACTCCTGATAACTCTTCCGGCAAGTCCAAGTGATAGGACTGATTCCCAATTCTTTCTAGTATCTTGAAGGGTCCTATGAATCGAGGCGATAGCTTTCCTCGCTTTACGAATCTTGTAACTCCCTTCATCGGGGAAACCTTCAAGTAGACCCAATCATCTTTTTGAAATTCTATCGCTTTGTGTCGGCGATCATGATAGTTCTTTTGTCGATCTTGTGCCGTTTTCATGTACTGCCGTATGAGTTGGATCTTTTCATTTGTTTCTTGTAGCAAAGCAGGACCGGCTATTGGAGTTTCTCCTGTTTCCCTCCAATAGGTTGGAGTCCTACATTTTCTGCCATACAGGAACTCGAACGGTGCCATCTTGATAGTGGAATGGTAACTATTGTTGTAGGAGAATTCAACCAGTGGAAGGTGATCGTCCCAGTTACCACCCAAATCCATGACACAGGCTCTGAGCATGTCTTCGAGAGTTAGGATTGTTCTTTCACTTTGCCCATCAGATTGAGGTCTATAGGCAGTACTCATTGCGATACGAGTACCAAGACCGTTTTGTAGAGCAGTCCAGAAATTAGAAGTGAATCTACTATCTCGGTCGGAGACAATAGACTTAGGCACACCATGCCTAATAACGATTTCGTTAACGTAGATTTGGGCAAGGCGGTCCAATGAGTAGGTTTCTCGGATTGGTATGAAGTGAGCAGATTTGGTTAATCGGTCAACAATGACCCAAATGGCGTCATGTTGACGACGAGTCTTAGGTAGCTTGGTTACGAAATCCATAATAATATGATCCCACTTCCATTCTGGGATAGGAAGAGGTTGCATACTACCATAGGGTTGCTGGTGTTCTGCTTTGACTAAACGACAAGTTCTGCACTTCTCTACATATTGACCAACGTCCCTTTTCAACCCTGGCCACCAGAAGTCGGCTTTCAAGTCATTGTACATTTTCGTGCTACTAGGATGAATCGAGAACTTAGATTGATGAGCTTCTGCAAGTATCACTTCTCGCATGTTCCCGAACTTAGGAACCCAAACTCTGCCGTACACACCTTTGAGTCCGGTTCCATCATCTTGCATTAATGGCAACTGAACTCTGATATTTTCATCCTTTACATTCTCCTCCTTTAAGGCCTGCAACTGAGCAGCTCTTACATCGTCTATGATCGTTGAAGTCAGTATCGTGGAAGTCAAGGCATAGCAGTATGCCTTGCAATACGCTTTTCTGCTTAAGGCATCGGCCACTACGTTGGCCTTCCCCGGGTGATAGACAATCTCACAGTCATAGTCTTTAATTAGCTCCATTGACCTTCTTTGCCTCATATTCAAGTCCTTCTGACTGAATATGTACTTCAAACTCTTGTGGTCGGTGAAGAGCTGACACTTGGTTCCATACAAGTAGTGTCTCCATAACTTGAGAGCGAAAGTCACAGCAGTTAGCTCCAGATCATGAGTAGAGTAATCTTTCTCATGTGGTTTGAGCTGTCTGGAAGCGTATGCTATGACGTTTCCTCTTTGCATCAGAACAGCGCCTAAACCCATGCCTGATGCATCTGTATAGACAACAAAGTCTTCGTTCCCTTCAGGCAGGGCTAACACCGGTGCTTCACTTAGCAATTTCTTCAATTCGTCAAAGGCTACTTGCTGTTCTTCTTTCCAAAAGAAAGTAGCATTCTTGCGAGTAAGCTTTGTTAGCGGAACGGCGATCTTTGAGAAATCTTTGATGAATCGGCGGTAGTAACCAGCCAATCCCAGAAAACTCCGAATCTCTGAGGCGTTGCGGGGTGATTCCCAGTTCGGGATAGCTTCGATCTTTGCAGGATCAACAGCAATCCCAGCACCAGATATCACGTGCCCTAAGAATTGGATCTGAATTGATTGTTTAAGAGGTACAAGTTAATAAAAGAATTTATGTTTGAGTATAAGGATCATGAAATTGTTTCAAACGTTGAGACGTACCTGCCTCAACCAGAACTCACACTTCGAGAATTTGGCATAAAGTCGCTCTTTGCGTAGCAACTCTAATAATTCTCTCATATGTGCTGCATGATCCTCTTCGGTTTTTGAATAAATGAGAATGTCATCGATGAACACGATGACCGATTTGTCGAGCATTGGCCGGCAGACTCGATTCATGAGATCCATGAAAGCAGCCGGCGCATTTGTAAGACCAAACGGCATCACCAGAAACTCGTAGTGTCCGTAACGAGTTCTGAAAGCCGTCTTTGGAATATCATCAGGGTGTACTTTGAGTTGGTGATAACCCGAACGAAGATCAATCTTCGAGAAGTAGCTTGCGCCTTGTAACTGGTCGAAGAGATCATCAATCCGGGGCAACGGGTATCTGTTCTTGATTGTGACTTTGTTGAGTTCCCGGTAGTCGATGCACATACGTAATGTGTCATCCTTCTTCTTGACGAACAGAACAGGAGCGCCCCAAGGAGATGAACTTGGGCGGATAAAGCCTTTGTCAAGTAGCTCCTGTAACTGCTTCATCATTTCCTGCATTTCTGCAGGAGCTAAACGGTACGGAGCCTTTGCTATTGGAGCAGCTCCAGGAATGAGGTCAATGCGGAATTCCACTTGGCGATCAGGTGGCAATCCCGAGATATCTTCTGGAAAGACATCTGGAAATTCAGAAACAACGGGAACGGTAGAAAGAGATTGAACTTCAGCCTTTGCATCGACAGCGTAGGCTAAGTAAGCTGAACAACCCTTGGCAACGTGCTTTCGGGCTTTTGCAATTGAAATAAGGCATAAGTCGCCTTAGTGTCTATCACCATAAATGCATATGTCTCGGCCCTCGGGAGTGGTAATCTTGATCATTCTTTTCTTGCAAACGATTTGGGCCTCGTTATGAACTAACCAGTCCATGCCTACTATGATATCGAATTCCCCGAACTCCATAGGGATCAGATCTATATTGAATACTACGTCTTCTACCAATAATGTACAATTCCTATACACTTTGTCTGCTTTTACTAACATATTGCTAGCAGTTTCTATGTCAAGTACAAATTGCAGTTTGGAAGTTGGCATGTTAAATTGACGAGCAAATGTAGTGGAGACAAACGAACGATTTGCTCCGGAATCAAACAAGATACGTGCAGGAATTGAGTTAACATAGAACGTACCAGTGACCACCTCCGGGTCATCCTTTGCTTCTTCAGCTGTGATTTGGAATGCCCTTGTTGGAGCCCTTTGAGATTGAACCCTGCGAGCAGTGGAAGCTGCAGAAGATCTTGCTGTTGATTGTGGAGCATTCTGATCTCGTGGGGGTTTCGGGCAGTCCCTTGAGAAATGGTCAAGTCTGTGGCAGTTGTAGCATGCATCATCTTTTCGTGGACAATGCTCCCAGTGATGGCCTTTCTGCCCACAGCAGAAACAGTACATGTCTTGAGTCTTGCACTCCCCAGAGTGCGCTTTTCTGCATCTCCTGCAGTCTCTCATTTCTGAACTGGCCGAAAAGGCTCTTCCCTTCTTGGGTGATGATGACTGTTGATGGGATTGAGGAGAGAATCGGGAAGATCCAGACTCCCGCTGCCTTTTTGGTGGCGACGGTTGAGTCGGTGTTGCGGCTGCTGACCCGATGACATAACCTGATAATAAGACAGTCTGCTCCACATTCCGAGCAGCCTCAAGTAAACCGGCAAAAGTTGTATACCGAACCCCACTCATGGTTCGGCGAATTTCATAGTCTAGTCCGGCCTCAAACCAGGCTATCTTCCTCTCTTCTGTGTCTACTTGATGGGGTGCGAACAGACTCAATCGAGTGAACTCAACGGCATATTGTGTAACCGTTTTCGTTCCTTGAGTCAGATTCAGGAACTTCGCCTCTAGACGGCGCTTCTCATCGGTAGGACAGTATTGCTGAGAGAATACTTCCTTGAATTCACTCCATGGCATGTGTGACACTACCTCCATCGTCAACACATGTGTCATGGCATCCCACCACATTACTGCGTCCTTTGCAAACATAGCGGTTGCAAAGCGGACCATGTCCTTGTCAGCGCAGTCGCTGATTCTGAAAGTTCTTTCTGTGGTGGTGATCCATTCCAATGCAGTCACAGCATCACCGGTTCCATCAAAAGTAACAGCCCCGTTACTTTTGAAGTCCTTAAACCTACAACCCCTTGATCGGTTAGAAGACCCAGTGTCTTGTCTTTCCTCTTGATCGTCCTGTTGTTGTTCCTTGTTCTTTCGCTTATCGGCCTTTCGTTTTGCCTCGGCCTCATCTCTGGCCCTTAACTGATCAGCAAATGACTGAGCCTGCTCAGCCATTCGTTTGGATTGTAGCTCATTGTTCTGTTCCATAAGAGCTTGCATCATCTGGAACATTTGCTGAGGAGTCATATCGTCTCCTGACATGTTCTGAAATATAACAACTTATATTTAGAACATTTATTTGTAAGTCCTAAGTGTACAGTTACCCTTTGTGTTTCCCCGTGTGCATGTCAATCCTATCTTAGTTCAGATCATTACTTAGAAGTTCATTCTAATATCATAACCTAAGTTTGAGTCCAAGTCCTCGCGGACACTTGAAACCTCAAACTAATGCTCTGATACCAAACTGAGACGTCCTTGTTAATTAATGATATAATTGTAATCTCCAGGATCGACTAACAACCCAATGAGTATCATAATAATTGAAATTGAGTACTTAAATCAGAATTAAGCAAATCCACACTAAAGCAACGAAAGTAAATGTCTACAGTGTTTAAGTCTAACTATTACATCATCATAATTGTTTAAAAGTAACAAATTCCCAGCCCCAAAGCTACATCGTCCATGTACCAATTAGCTTCTAAGGTCACCGAGATAAGAATTTGATTGCTTAAGATGAAGGTCTAGCTACACTTTTTCCTTTGCCTGAAACAATGTGAGTCAACAGTAAGCTAAATGCTTAGTGAGATAACAGATTATGCATACAACAAATATTTCTTTACAAACAATGCTTAACCATGGGCAGTGTAAGCCCCATGTATGTGAAAACGGCAGTGAAAGCCTCAATGTGTGAGTAAACCATGCAGTGCTAGCATGGGGTGGCAGTTCAATATGCTGATCGGGGATGTGCCGAACCTGATGGGATACGAGTGGGATGATCAGTCCCCGACAGTGGCCTTGCTGTCAGCCCCAGTCCAGGTCGCATCAGATTATGAAGTAATGATCATGCAGTGCAAGCATGATGTAAATAGATGCACTTCAAATGAACGCAAGGCTACATGTGTGTTACATGTCAAGTACGAGTGTGCATCATAACAACAAATCATTTCATGAGTGCCAAATGAAGTATATGAACAACGTGAACATGCCATTGAATGTATAAACATGAATGCAAAAACAATAAATGTTCGAATGACAATCTGTTACTCACAGTGATTGGTTTTGTGACTTGATCCTGAATCAATGTGTGTTTTGATAACACCACAATGATCTGTAATGTAAGTGTAATAGTGATGTAATGTCAGTAATTGCTTAAAAATTGTACTCTGAAAATTAAGTGTAAATGGGTCCTGATTTCGGACCACATCCGAATTCGGATGGTCCGAAATATAAATGATCCGAAATTGGTCCTTGGTCCGAATTTGGTATGATCCGAAATGGGTGATCCGGATTGGTAGGGTCCGAAATGGGGTGCGGTACGAAATGGTCATGTGTCCGAATTTGCTACTGGTCCGAAATAGATGAAGAGATCCGAACTGGTTTGAACAGGACCCGAATTCGGATGGTCCGAATTCGGTCCACACGGATCCGAGTTCATACTTAGTAATTTCCAACATTTTTCCAGAAATAATATTTGGGTCATTTTTGCATGTTTTGAGTCTAATATTGCAGCTATAAGCTTATATGTACTAAATCAACTTATAATATAACAGTAATGTACCAAAACAACCCATTTTTCGTCCATTTTGCTTCATGTCTTCGAAGAACACACACTAAACACACACATAATTTCAGAAATCACATTTAGACTTTCAATCTGATTCTGAAATTTTGTATACTACAACATATATGCTCGATTTACACATTTCAATAACAATATCCAACATGCATTGACATTTGCAACTATAATCTTAGAAATCGGTTTTCATACAAAACCGAACCAAAACTTCAAAAATTCGTGATATAAGGAGATTGTTACCTTAAAACGTTTGTTGCACTGTTATAGTTCCTTAATTGCTACTTGAATCCAGATTTTGCACTTGAAATTTGATAATTCTTGTGTTCTTGAGTTGAAATCCGAGAGAGAGAGAGAATTGAGAGAGGATACGGTAGAGAGAGAGAGTAGTGAGAGAGTGTGAGTGTGAAAATGAAAGGGTTTACTCCTTTTTATTTCTATTTTGACCCATTTGCACATTATACCCCTCAACTTCGTATTTTCTCATTTTAACTGATATTTTGATTATAAGAAACTTAAATGAATATAATCATCCAAAAGTACAATAATTAAATCTTAAAATTGTAAATTACATATATTTGAAAAGTAGGGATGTTACACTCCAAGCTCCAAGTCATGAGTCGTATAGTTCACCTCGTGAATTTTGAGCTGTCGTGATGCGTAAGCAATGACTTTATCCCTTTGCATTAGCACACAACCTAATCCATTGTGTGAGGCATCACAGTAGACCACAAAACTTTCAGTCCCTTCAAGTAAGGACAGAATTGGTGCACTACACAATCTTTGCTTTAACTGCTGAAACGCCTTTTCTTGCTCTTCACCCCAGATATATTTTACATCCTTCCGAGTCAACTCTGTTAGGGAACCTGCTATCTTTGAGAAGTTTTCAATAAATCGCCTATAATAACCGGTAAATCCTAGAAATTGACGGATTTCCGTGGGGGTTCTAGGAGTCGCCCAGTTCTTTATGGCCTCGATTTTTGATGGATCAACTTGGATTCCCTGGCTGTTGATCACATGTCCAAGGAATTTAACTTCTCGCAACCAAAATTCACATTTTGAAAATTTGGCGTATAACTGTTCCTTCTCTAACAACTCCAAGATCAGCTTGAGATTTTGTTCATGCTCCTCCTTATTTCTGGAATAGATGAGAATATCGTCTATGAACACTATTACAAATTTGTCCAGATACGGTTTACACACTCGATTCATGAGGTCCATGAATACGGCTGGTGCGTTGGTCAAACCGAATGGCATTACCTGGAATTCGTAATGTCCATAACGAGTTCTGAATGCTGTCTTGGGAATGTCTTCTTCCCGAACCTTTACTTGATGATAACCGGATCGTAGATCAATCTTAGAGTAGAAGCTAGATCCCTGTAATTGGTCAAACAGGTCGTCAATTCTGGGAAGGGGGTAGCGGTTCTTTACCGTTAACTTGTTTATCTCTCGGTAGTCTATGCACATTTTGAAGGATCCGTCTTTCTTTTTAACGAACAAGACCGGAGCTCCCCAAGGTGAGGAACTTGGTCGAATGAATCCTTTATCCATCAACTCTTGTAATTGATTGGATAGCTCTTGCATTTCAGAAGGAGCGAGTCTATATGGGGCTCTTGCGACCGGTGCAGCTCCCGGCACCAAATCGATTTGAAACTCTACTTGCCTAGTTGGCGGAAGTCCAGACAAATCTTTCGGGAAGACCTTCGGATAGTCACAAACCACTGGAATATCCTCGAGTCGCTTCTCCTCCGACTCTTTTTCTGCAATTTGTACCAGTACTGCATGGCAACCTTTCCTAAGACACTTTAATGTTCTTAGCCCGGATATGACATTCAACTGTAGGTTCTTTCTTTCCCCTTGGACTGTTAGGACCTTCTTCTTGTGGAGTGGTATCCGTACCACTTTCTTACCACACAAAATCTCGGCATGATTGTGTGACAACCAATCCATACCAATTACTACATCAAAACTTCCTAGTTCTATAGGCATCAAGTCTATCTTAAAGGGATGATCTGCCAGCTTCAGTGTGCATTCCTTAATGATACTACTTGCCTCTATTATTTTGCCGTCAGCCAGTTCTATAGTATAAGAGTTGTCTAAGGGAAAAGGAGTGGCATTCAATTGCTTACTAAACTTATCAGATATAAAGCTCCTATCAGCCCCAGTATCAAAGAGTACGTAAGCGTAAATGTCATTTAAAAGAAACGTACCAGATACCATGTGGGGATCCTGACGGGCGTCACCTACTCCTAACACAAAAGCTCTCCCCTGAGCTCCTCCACCATTTCTCAACTTCGGACACTCACTCTTGAAGTGCCCAGTAGCTCCACATTCATAGCAGCCTCTTTGATTGCCGCCATTGACACCCGGGGTTCCAAACTTACAGTCTTTGGCTACATGGCCCATATATTGCATTTTCCACAAGGGGTTGGGCAGGGACCCTTGTTGTGATGAAAGGTGCATTGGGTGCAGAAAGGCTTGGTACCTGTGTAGCGTTTCCTTGACTCAGTTCCTGCTACATAAGCCTTGATGGTCTCGGGCTTCTTGGATTGCGAACCCGTATTCTTCCCGAACTTGTCTTCCCACTCCCTCTTGTTTTCCCCAGCTTTGGCTTCATTCCTCCGGGACCCTTGATCCATTAGATTGTTGGCCATCCTGATGGCATCCTGTATGGTGGATGGGTTGGAGGCAGTGACATTACCTTGAATTTGAGGAGCGAGTCCCCAAATGTAACATTCGATTTTCTTGTACTCAGGGGTCACCATCTGATGGCACAGAATACTCAGTTCATGAAATCGGTTGGTGTTCCCCGCTACATCCGTTCCCTTCATAGCCAGATTCCAAAACTCTGACTCCATTTTCTGTAGCTCATTCCTAGGGCAATACTCCTCGGTCATCATCTGCTTCAACTCAGTCCAGGCGAGTTGGTAAGCTGCATCAATTCCCACAGACTGGGTGTACGAGTTCCACCATGTCAAGGCGCTGTCTTGCAGAGTGTGGGTGGCGAACTTTACTTTGTCTCCTTCTATGCATCCGCTAACACGGAAGACGGATTCCAACTTTTCGAACCATCGTACTAATCCGACGGCTCCTTCGGTCCCATTGAAGTATCGGGGTTTGCAGCTCAAAAACCCCTTGATTCCGCAACCCTTAGGGTGGGTTTCAGTTCCTCCCGTGGTGCGGCTAGCACCACCATCTCCGTTAGTTGAACTGTTTCTGTTGGTCTCGTAAGTGGCTATTGCAGCAGCCACTCTTTGTGCAACTAGTTCCTCAATTTCTACGGCGCTCATAACTCGTCTCGACGGCATTATCTTAAAGTTTAAAGAAAATAGCATAGCGTAAGAAGTTGAATCTTAAAGATGTAAATTTTTCTTAAGGCACAACACTATAATCATCAAACACAATTTCATAAGTAACTTGCAATTTTTCATTAATCATTCATAATTTTCTTACATTGGGGCGGGTTATTACCCGAAAATTTTAGTTCTACACTATTACATAATAATCTTCTAATATTACAATGATAGAGGGGGGGTACTAGGTGCGGGAGTGATCAGGTGTCTCTCCCTTTTCTAGAGCATTGAGGCGTTGTGCCAACTCCTCATTGCGGGCCTTGCTCTCGGCTAATTGCTGCCGGAGCTCGTTCAGTCCGTCCTGCTAAATGGCAAGGGCGTGCTGGTTGGCCCAGTATATGTTGGAGTTTTGTAACTCCTCCCGCTCTAAACGAGCGGTCATTTCTCCGATATCTTGGTTAAGCAACCGAAGTTGGAGATCATGCCTGGAAGACCGTGCTACCAAGAGTGGTATGGTCTGTTCGGCGGGTTCTTGAGTGAGTGACGAGATAGGTGCGGAGGATGGTCCTCCGATCTCAAAGTGGGAATGGATTCCTTCCTCTTGCCTCCATTCACGGAGGGTTTCAGGTATCCAGCCCCATCGTCGGGCGTCTACACGTCGGTGTGGCGGTGGGGGATTGGGCTGGGGAGTCGGGATGGGAATAGACTCCCGTCTTGGCATGATCACCCGCTTTCGGGGTGTGTACAACATTTTAGGGCCATTTGGGTAAGGCCGATATGGCTTAAATGACGGCTCTGCCGGGTGATATGGAATGCAAGCGGGGATTGTTGGGGGCGGTGGATCCTCTCTAGCGTTATCTTCTTCCATTGGTTCCTCTTCTGACTCCTCCATTGGGTCTTCAGAGGGGGTCTTCTTCCTCAGATGTTTCTCCTTCAGTGAAAATCTTAGTGGCTGCGGGGCTCGTAGGGGTGTACTCATCCTCTGAATCTGACAAGATGATAGTCTCCGGGTGGGACATGTTTTCTGCTATCAAGGTCCATTGATAGTCTTTTAGTTAGTTACAAAATATTTCTAAAATCAGTAAATCTTATGTGCAGTTATAGTCTAGGGTACTAATGCAACCTAGTTCACTACAACTATGGCTCTGATACCAATCTGTCACACCCCGTTACCCCGGTTGGCAACGAAGAGTGACGTCGCGGAAGCGTAACCATAATCATAATGAACGACCATTATATGGACGTTTTCAAAAATACATCAGCGTAACTTTAAAAGATATAAATGTTTTACATAACCCAAAATGATAAAGAGAAGTTCGCAAGGTACAGAGATTTAAATACATAATTAAATCATCCAAAATAATGCAAATAAATCTCCGATGGTTCGAAACGAGTGCGACTCCTTAAATGCGGAAGCTTGAAAATACTACCGATGTGATGGACTTGCCTTAATTTCCTGAAAATACACGCTAAAATACGTCAACAAAATTGTTGGTGAGCTCATAGGTTTACACGTAAATCTGACTTGTGTGGACAACAATAATAGAGATTGAATTTATAAAATCATAAATTCCTTGTTATGTATTACATATAAACCATCATTCAACCGAAGCTTAATTAAAATGAGTTTGCCCTGTGCAGTATTCCCATACGTAATACCGTGTGTTGAATATATATGCACCCGCTGTTAGACGACCCGAACTAACCCGAGTGGGGGACATGACTCCCAATAGATCTATCCACAATATATTCGCGCTTACAAATAAATGCAATTAACGGTTCATGATATAAGGGCTAATGGAACCACATGTGTAATACGTAATAGAAATGAAGATATTTTCGGGTCCATATAAAACGAAGCATGTATTTCATCCCCAAAACATAACAGTGTGAAAATAGGGGCTATGAGAACTCACCGGGATTGCGATGGCAAAAATCTAGCGTAAAAAGCTTTTAGCATAAATGGATGGATGATGCGTCGGGTGAGTTTAATCGAGTCCTAAATGATAATAAGGACTTAATATCTCTAATATATGATGATATATATATTTATAGATTTTTATGTCTTAAATCACCCAACATTACAAGTTTATAAATAAAATTCGCTTAAAACGTCAAGTTTATATATATATAATTTTTCAGCTTTTCCGGAGGTTTTTCGGCCTACTTTGAGGTTGTTTTTGACCAAGCTCCAAAATGTTTTAGACTTTGGTTTTCTAGGACATTAAACTACTATATACAAAGGATTTTTAGAATCAAGAACGTCCATTTTTCGAGATGTTTAGGTTGGTCAAAAAAGCTCGTTAAAAACCCTATGTTGGCCATTTTTGTGCTGTCAAACTTTCGGTTACCCAAATAATTTCTGGAGGTCTTAAACTCCAAAATAAATTATGAAAAATTACAGATCTATAGTTAAGACATAGATCTAACTTTCGAGACAAGAATCAACTCATTTCGTTGAGTTATGAATTAGTTATAATTTTTCAAAGTCTATATAAATTTTCTGCCGAAAATCCGCAGTTTTATAAACTTGAAACAACCTATGATTCTTGTTGTTTATTCAAAGACTACTTGTATAAAAGTTGTAAAAGTTATATAACACATATATAACACATGTTTTCATTATATTAACATGTTTATAATGTGTTCATATATTCATATGCACATTTAAAGAAACAACTTAAAAATAAAAACTAGAAACTTGTAAACTTAAGTTTTTATGAAACTTGTTGTTGTTGGTGATTATATATATTATGCAAGACTTATATAAACAAAAATATAAGATGAAATAAGTTAGTATTTACTTACTTTGAAGTATTTGGAATATGATTTTGAGTAGAAGTTGAAATCTTTGCAAGGTTTGCACTAAAAACACTTGATGAACACCAAGAACACTTGAAGAACACTTGAATGAAGAAGTTTGTGATGTGTGTGGGTATATGGCCGGATCTTATGAGGAGAGAAAAGAGGATTTTTGGTGTGATTAAAATGAATGAAAGGCTTCTCTATTTATAGAAGAAATTTGGTCTTTCAAATGATGAAAAGCATGGGAGACAAAAGTTGTGTGCACTTTTAAACAAAATGATCGTGTTTAAAGTAATATTAAAAAAATAAAAGTCAACTTCTAATACACACATGCCTAAAATCCGGCCATGCATGTATTTATACTTGTATTTATATTTTTTTTTTTTGTATAAATGTATTTAGAAATGTATTCTTGTATTTCCCTTTTCTTGAAATTTCGAAAATACTTATGGATGCATTGTTCTAATGAATTGTTTTAGTCTTGCATAATTAATGTTAAGTAATTGTATTAGTGTTTGATTAGTGTCACTAATCATAATTTAATTATGTACTTAGTTGAATTAATCCTTCATAACGTAAATTGATCGGATTAATTGATTTCCCGATTCATCACACCGATGAATTTGATTCTAATTGAGTTGAACTTTCTAATAAACCTTGTTAATCACTTGATTAATTTCTAATGACCACTGATTAGGCTATAATTGGCTATTAAATACATATTAGGTCATTGTTTCTAACCTGGTTTAGTGCCGGATGTTACATTATTCATTAGTCATGAATTTAATATTTGCCCCTTTTGAAATTTGCAGTATTTCGAGGGATGAGGTAGCTGAAAAGTCATTTTCTGTACGTATAATAACCAGTCTGCCCAAGAGATCCACAGGTATGCCATGAGGTCTTGACACATCGGTTCATCCGTTAGGTAAGTTTCAAATCAGTAAAATACTTATTATCATACATGCTTAGCACTTTAACTACAGAGATGCATACATGATGTTAGTGAATTTGACTTTGGACCTCTAGTTTTGTTTTTTATATGTTGTTTCTTTGGGTTTCAAAAACTATATCCATCTAAGAAAAAAAGGATAACTTTTTTGTTCTCTCAATTTGCAGGCTACTGTCATTGACCCTGCGGACTACAAAGGCCTTGAAGCTGCTCTAGGTAAGCACAAAGTGAGTAGTAGAAAATCAAATACAACTTTATGCATCCATGTGGGACTTAATATGTATATCCAAAGTAGTGGAGGGCTGGTTACACTTTCAACAAAGTTTTCTAAAAATGGATTGTTTTGGGCTTTGTTTTATCTCAAATAGGTCGATGGGTAGAATATAAAACTCTGATGAGGATGAATCAGGTTAAATAGGTTGAAAGGCATCCAAATGCATCGTCCATGGTCTCATCAAATCATTTACAGAACTAAAAACTGTTAAATGCATCGTCCATGGTCTTCAATCAATAATATATACTAAAATACAATAAGTTCGAGATGTTGCCGAGACGAACGTGGCATCTGTGATGACACAAGGTGATTTGATTATGACAACATCTTTGCATTTGGGAATCAGCGATATGTAAACTAAATTCTTGTCCTATCGAGTGTAGGGGCTGATCTGGGTGATAGAAGCTCCAAGAATCAACCAGTGTTATCAGAAACTCACAAGCTTGATGGGAAAAGTCAACAAGAACCCTTACAAGGTATATTTTGGTTGTTCCTCTCTTATCTTTGTTGGATGGTTGCTATACAACTCAAACGGTAATATTTGAACCTCTTTAATTGCTGGTTGGGCCTGAATGCAACACAAATTTCATTGCAATGTGAAGTCCAAATTTTATGGGCCTCCCAAATATCAGATTACAAGCTTTTAAAACATTTTCCATAGCTACAGGTCAGCACAAATATCAGATAACAAGCTTTTAAAACATTTATGCTTATACAGTGCTTGGATTCGTTGTTGACAAATGTAAGGATTACATGTCAAACAAGCAATTAAAAACTTCCAGTGACAGAAACTGTAAGGTCTACACACTACGGATCTATCTAGACGCGAGACCGTCAACGAGTGCAGAATCCTCGTTAACGGGTTAACGGAAACAACTCTCACACGGAACACGGAGACTATCACAACGCTGTACGAAGAACGACGAACGCACCTACGGAATGATTCTCTCCGAAACAACACTCAATTAGCTGATAAACTCGAGATCGCCTATTTGCTTAATCCCTTACGAATTCTGCAAAAAGTCTCTTAATAATTCGAGTCTATCCCTAATTATAGATGACCATTCGAGTCTGTCATGAGCCAAACTCGAATCAGGCCCAAGGCCCATTCGAGTTTGTCCCCTGGACACTCTCGAATCTACCTTATGATGTACATTCGAATCTGCCTAGGAACACATTCGAATCTGTCATAGATTCGAATGCCAATCCTTAGAGAATTCGAATTTACTCTTTCACATATTTAACTTAGTATTAATACTTATGTTTTCAACTTATGCTTGAATTTATCTTTAAACTTTATGTTTGAACTTCTTGTAATATGTTACATCAGGTCCAAACATACAATCAATAACAATCAAACATATATAAACATATATATCAAATACTCGTTAGTATCGAATACTTTGAATATTACTTGAACCACAATGTTAGATCACTTAGACTGCTATCGTCACACAAGGTGTACCAACAGACTCCCCCTTGACGATAGCTTCTAACTAATTATTTACATCTTGATTAAGTACTAGAGCTATATATACTACTACCTGCTTATATACCTGCATCTATACATACTTTTACTACCTTCTGGTACTTCCTGGCTTCAGATCTCCATTCTTCAATAAAGAAGACAGGTTGATCATGTAGCTTCTTCAGGTCGTCCTTCGATAGATTTATTAAGTGCAGTGGATCATACACTCTCAAAATCACTTTGTCCTGTGTATCTTCCATGACTGCTTCAGCTGTATTATAATCGATGTACCACCATTTCATGTTGCTCAAAATATTCTGTGGCATCGATTTCATAGGCACCCTTTTCAAGAATTTGACGGGTTTATAAACCATTCTGGCCCAAGGCCTTCCCGTATGAGGATCTATCCTTGATCCATCCTCTACTCTTTTGCCTGCCTCGGCTTAAGTCTTTCAAACTTTCTAGAACGGCCCTCTTTTCTTATTATCTTGGCCATAACCTCAGCATACGGGTCCTCGCCGATATTTATCAATTCTTTCCATGCTAACTCCTTTACTTCAATCTTGGGCAGTGTATTGAATGCTTTCAGTGTTCGCCTCAAGTATTGAAGACCATCTCTCCTTTTCAAAATAAATAGCTGCAGTTCTCGGTCAAAGAACCAGCTTATAATTCCTCCTGAGAAATTTCCAGCACCCGGAATTCTCATCTTCTTCTTCATCTTCAGCTTTTCTTTCTTTTCTTCCTTCTTGAACCAAAGCTTTATCAACTCAGCCCTAGATGGCTCTTTCTCTGCTTCTTCAAGTTCTGAGTCTTCAACTGAGGCTATCTTGATGTCATCTATGTCAATCACATTGTGATTATTGCGCATATACAATTCCGTGATAGGTTGTGAATTTATGATCACCTCGTTGACGTCATCGTCCTCGTCCTCTATCACTTCGTCGTCGGATTTCCAATCAACAATCTCCTCAGGAATGAATTCCCCTTCCTCCAACTCCTCTATTTCACCTTCATAATCAAATTCCATTAGCTCTTCCTCAATATCTTTTAGCGCATCTATCATATCGCTCTCCAAAGCCCTTGAGGAACCAGCCTCTCCTACTTCACCTCCCAACTGACTCGGCTCCCCCTGAGTCTCAGCATGCTGTCAGCAGAAAAATCTACTGGCTCACAATGTCTTTGTGTGCTGGGATCATTGCCATCATTATCACCATCCTTATCTTCATCCCTGGGAAGCTCTATTTGATCCCTGCAGCTTGTCTCCCCCTGAGCCTTTAGATTTTGCATTAATTGCTCAATCAGGGAACGCATCGATCTTATTTCGGCTGCTTGATCAGCAACAAATGTTTTCAGCTCCAAGTTCTCTTCCTGTACCTTGCCCACAACCTTCTTTAATTTGGCATTCTCGATGTCTATGTTGGCATTATGCTTCTGAATCTCGGCGAGAGCGGTTGTCAGACCAAGTATTTAAATTTGTTGGAAGTCTACTCTGCTCTTCAGCGCAGAAAATCTTTGATTCTCCATGAAGGTGGATGAGGTTGATGGAATGGATTGTATTGGGGTTGGAATGATTGGTGATGGAATGTACGGTTCAACAGGTGGTGGTGGTGGTGGAATGGTAGATTGAGTAGGTGGAGGTTGAGATATTTCAGGCTGTGCAACAGAAGCTGAGGTAGCTCCCTGCATAAAACGATGGCGTTTTGCCCGTTGCCGATGTACCAGAGGTACTACTTCTTCCTCATCTTCATAATCTGAGTCCTCCGAATCCACTGTAGCTCTTTTCCTCCTTCCTTCTTCCTCAGTGACAACCAATCGTGATCCATATGTCCCAATTTGAATGGACGGATCTTCAGTTACATTCTCTAGAGCCTCAACCTCAGTTTCTTCTGTATCTTCAGAATCAGAATCTGAAGATGACCTGTCATTACCAGTTTGCTCAGGTTGATACTCATCGACCTCCCTGAGAACATCAACTTCTTCTTCCGGTGGATCCAATAAAGCTCCAATTAATTCAGCTGTGATTTCTTCATTTGCATTCGAATTTGCTGCCCAAATCTCTTCCAATGTTTGTGTTAACGGATCAGATTCAATTGGTGCATTTGAAGGCCTAGCCTCTTGTGGCTCTTGAGGTTGACTAGTTGAAGGCCTACTTGCCTGAATTTCACTCGTTGAAGGCCTTTGGCGTCTTCTCTACTGCAGAGGCCTTTGATGTTGTTGACGTGGTTGTTGTGGCTGCTGCTGCTGAAGATGTACCTCACCTGCCCAGTTGGCATTGTCAGGAGCTACAAAGTTCCGGTCAATTACAGCCCCAAACAAAGGTCGCTCTACCGGGACCGCTAACCTTCCTCTATGAGAGAAGCAATCAGCAAAAATCCTCTTATCGATAACCGCTACGCTTTGAATGTCATTAAGCTGCGGCAGATTTGGCAGAAAATGCCTGATGAGCATCATGATGAAACGTGGATAAAGAAGAAATCTTTCTCTCTCCGGAGCCGTTATCTGATGAACGAACTCCGAGAAGAACATCTCTGAAAAGCTAAACTCCTGATTATAAACCAATGCGATTATCCCTGATTGGATCTTCGATACGATATAATCAAATCTCGCTTTCTTCGCTGCGAAGCATACCATGAAAACGTGGGCCAGATATCGTCATTGCCCAATGAGCCCACTCTTCATATAGGATGTCTTAGTAACATCCAAACTATATCCCATCCTTACAAAGGCAGCCTGCCTAATACTTAATGGGAAATCTATAGGCCCATTCTCTTGCTCCTGAGTTCCCAACTGCAGAACTTGGCGTAGAATATCAGCAGAAAATACCAACGGCTGTCCAGCTATCCTTGTCCTTAGAACTGTTGGGGTGACAGTACAATCGACCTGCAAATGTTCATAAAATTGGCGCACATATGGAATAACGATTTGGATATTGTGCGATAGTGCGAACGAGATCCTGGATTCTACTAGGAAATCCACCATCTGGCGGAACCCCTGCGCTTCAGGGATATTATGGTCAGGGGGAATGACCATATTATGCTTTGGGACAAATACTCTATCCGCCATGTCTGCACAATAAAGAAAATATTAGAATTATTAAAGATAAATAAACTTGTTTAAACTCAAATTTGTTTTATTTTGAACTTGTATAAGGACAAAATCCAACACTTATGAATTTCTACAAGTTTATTTTAACATATAAAAATAAATAATTCAAATAAAATGACAAACTCGAAAATCAGATTCGAATGACCAAATATTCGAGTTTGATGAACCATTCGAGTTTGATGACCTTCTCGAGTTTACTGACAAACTCGAGACTGGTCATGAACAGATTCGAATTTGTCGGCCAACAACATCACAAAAATCCATGATATTAACCATATTGGACTCAGAAAATCACATCTATTAGTCCCACTAGGTTCTAATCAAAGATATTTGCATTTAATTTGCCTTTTTACCGCTCCAAACTTAGTAATTTTGAAAAACAAGTTTTCTACCAATAAACCTTCAAAAATTCAATGATTTTGGCTTAAATGGAGTATAATACGACCTAAATCTTGTACAATCAACTTGGTTATACCTAGATGTTCTGATAGTATCGAACCCACACAGAAAGAAACTCGACAAATAGTTGAATTCTTGAAAACGGCAAACTCGAGAGATAGATTCGAAATCGTTTAAGTAAACTCGAGAGTATAGATTCAAGAACAGTTGGAATAATGACCATCACTGTTGACCTATTTATACCACCAACCTTCGAGCCTAATGCCTCTTTCGAATCTAATGACAGATTCGAGGCCATCCATATTCGAATTTAACCCAAACTCGAATTAACCCCTGAGACTTTGAAAATTTCGAAAATTTTGAAATAAAATCAACTTTTTCAACCTTTTCAACCTTATTGTGTAACGGAATAAACTATACCAAATCTTTTACCCTAAGCACAAGATTTTCACGCAATGTTTATTTTATTCAACTATGAATGCACCCTCAGTAATTTTTGACCTTTTTCCTAAGTAAATGAAAAATAAAATAAAATAAAATAAAATAAAGTAAAAATAAAATTTTAAAATATTGAACAAAAAATTTAACTTAGACTTAAACTACACTTATTAAAATTATTAAAATTTACAACCTATGCTAAACACTTAACTAAATATTTTTGATGAGCATAGTCTAAGAAAGGTTCAATCAGATAGCGATGTCAGATACTCACTTGCAGTACTTAAGCTTTCACACTTAGGAATTTTTGATTCCTTTGATTGTTTGGCGTGACATACCCGTTTAGCCGATTGTTGGTATTTACCCCTTTAAACATGCTACACTTTGGAATATCCCTTGGCATTTTTATTTATCATGAAATTATCTTACATGACTCAGACATAGACATACTTTTATGATCAAGGCATACAAACAATGATTCTAACTTTTTGGTATTTGCAAACTTTCTTTAAAAGACAGACATCGGACACAGGTCTGTATTTACATACAACAAAGTGTCTTAGATTGACTTAAGGTTTATTTTTAAAGCTAGCAAGACAGCGGTGACAGGTCTGTATCGACGTACAACAAAGCGACTTATCTTGCTAACCCGAATCAAAACAGAGGCAACAGGTCTGTACTTACGTACAACAGAGTTACATGTTTTTGACTCTCAATTCCTTATGATTTTTCTATGCTTTCCATTTTAAGATGTATTTGATGTTGCTATACATCCCCAGAAAGTTTGCATACCTCATTTAGACTCAAAGTTTGTATGTCTCGTACATAAAAATTAAGACCGAGTGGTCATACATCTAACTTAGTGACACGTTTGACTTTCTCTTGAATATTTTATTAGCCTTGGGACTCCCTATATGTATTATGCCTACCAACACATCAAACTAAAACAAAGTATAACACTTAGAATTTTAGGTGCATTATGTGTGAAAGCCTAAACACTTACAGTTTGTAACGACTGTGCTAATTTTCGTCACTTTGAACCTATGCATCTAAGACTTAACTCTTTTCTGATATTCTCATTTTTTTTGAATTTTTTATGGTTTTCTCTCTTTTTTCTTTTTTTTTCATAATAAATAGCAAGAAAATAATAGAACCTACTAACTTACTAAAAATAGAAACTATCCTAATTTAGCAAACTTACTATAAAAAGAAAGAAAGACTACAGCTATAAAAGGCAATAAAAGTTCTACTAAGGTCAATTTACTCTGGGTTGCGCATTCCATTTAGTTGAATCAAATATTCAAACCGTGACTTATCAAAGGCTTTGGTAAATAAATCAGCATTATTATCGTCCGTTGCCACTTTTACCAATTTGATTAAGTTCTTTTCGGCACAATCACGAATAAAATAATGCCTTATGTCTATGTGCTTTGTTTTATTGTGTTTAACTGGATTATTTGTTATAGCAATTGTAGATTGGTTATCTATCCTAATAGGAGTTTGAGTGTAAGCCAAACCGTAATCCCGCAATTGTTGTTGTATCCACAGAACCTGTGAGCAGCAACTACCAGCAGCAACGTACTCGACCTCCTAGGAATTGACAACCTCCAGTTGTTGATTTGCGCGTCAAGCTGCATCCTCCGTAGTCAGAATCCGTGAACGCCTCCAACTCTAGATCTCCCTCCGCGTGATACCAAAGTCCCAGCTTCGGTTTCGACTTGAGGTATCGTAGAATCCGCTTCACAGCTTTCATATGCATCTCCTTCGGATTAGCTTGAAACCTAGCACAAATACACACAGCAAACATGATGTCAGGTCTTGAAGCAGTTAAATACGTAAGTGATCCAATCATGGCCCGATATAACGTCGGATCCACATCGGTATCACTTTCAGTACCCGGTCCGAGATTGTGATTCACTTGAATCGGCGTGCTGAAATGGGCTGTCAGTTTCGTCCCTTCCATCCCGAAGCGCTCTAATATGTCATAGACATACTTCGTCTGATGGATAAACATTCCTTCCTTCTTCTGGTCAACTTGCAACCCCAAAAAGAAATTTAATCTCCCATTGCACTCATCTCGAATGTCGACTTCATCACCTTCTCAAAATCCTTGCACATTTGTTCGTCTGATGATCCAAAGATGATATCATCGACGTACACTTGTACCAAGATGAAGTGTTCTCCCTTTCGTTTAACGAACAGGGTACTATCTATCCTACCCCTTTCAAACCCATTCTCTAACAGATGGTTGGATAAAGTCTCGTACCACGCCCAAGGTGCTTGATGCAATCCATACAGAGCCTTATCTAATCGATATACTCTGTCTGGATATTTTGGATCTGTAAATCCGGGCGGCTGTTCTACATACACCAGCTCCTTCACTTTCCCATAGAGGAAAGCACTCTTAACATCTAGTTGATATACCTTAAAGCCCTTGAAGGAAGCAAAAGCTAGAAACAGCCTAATGGCTTCCAGCCTTGCTACTGGCGCAAACACCTCATTGTAATCGATTCCCTCCTCTTGGTTGAAACCCTTTACAACTAACCTAGCCTTGTTGCGAGTGACTATACCTCGATCGTCTCTTTTGCACTTAAAAACCCATTTGGTTCCTATGGCAATTTCCCCTCGAGGTAATGGAACTAACTCTCACACTTCTAGTTTCATAAACTGAGAGAGTTCTTCCTGCATCGCTTCAACCCAGGAGTTATCCTTTAGTGCCATTTGCATATTCTTCGGCTCTACTTACGAGATGAAACAAGAATAGAGGCAGGTATGAAAGGCCTCGGAGTCATTTATCATCGACAACAACACAGTGTTGTTATTTAAACTACTCCTAGTCCTCACACCCTCATTAGGATTTCCTATGATGCTTTCTATAGGATGGTTCTTGTTGATCCTAGATGTCTCTATCTCGTCAACTCTCAGATTATCTCCTAAGTTAGATCCTATTTCACCTAATGGGGGAACATCCTCAGATTCCACATATTCCTCCTCGTGGACATTTTCCTCAGAGTTGGAATTTGTTGTCTGAGTCTGATTCTCAGTTGAAGGTGCTTCTAGATCAGTGACTTCTGGAGATCTATCTTCAGTCAAAGTAGGCTCGGATGCGGATTGAAATGTAGTCCTCGGAAAGGTATGACTTTCGTCATTCAGATTCAACGTCGCCATATCCTCTTCGATCGTACCTGCATTTTCATCCAAAGGAATGTTAAATGACTCAAACAATTTATCATAGTCAAATATCCATTCCGGACCTGTTTGGGGTTCATGTGTATAACTTGTGACTTCAATGTTATACACAATCTCCACTGTACTATTTGGTTTGTTAAAAACCCGTTTGTTTGGTGAGTTCGGCACATAACCTAGGAAGTATCCTTCGTCAGCCTTTTCACCAAACTTAGGTTGATGTTCTGTTCGCAATAGAGTGCATGGTACCCCAAACGGTTCGAAGCCAATTAAATTAGGTGGCCGTTTATTCAAAATTTCATAACAGGTTTTGTTCAGAGATTTGACAGTTAGGACCCGGTTTAAAACATGACATGCGGTATTCACTGCCTCCCCCCAAAACATGGTAGGAAGCTTTGAATCCGAACGCATAGTCCTAGCTGCCTCAATCAATGTCCTGTTCTTTCGTTCGGCCACCCCATTTTGTTGAGGCTCATACGGTGCACTAAATTGATGCACTATGCCCTTTGAGAGGCAATATACACCAAATACAGTGTTTTTAAATTCAGTTCCATTATCACTGCGAAGCCTTTTAACCCGTGTTCCATAGGAATTCTCCACTTGGTCTAAGAACCCGATGAGCTTGGATGCGGCCTTTGTACCTAGAAAGAAAACCCAAGAAAATCGTGAGTAATCGTCAGTGATAACTAAACAATACCAACTACCTCCTATACTCCTTTTCTTGATTGGTCCGAAGAGATCCATATGCAACAAATCGAATGTAGAAGTTATGGAGTTCTGAGTCTTGGACTTGTGTGCCTTCTTATGTTGTTTGCCCTTCTTGCATGGTAGACACTTGTCCTCGAACTGAAAACTCTTCATAGGTACACCTTGCACCAACCCGTTTTTGGTAATATAGTTCATTTTTCTTAGGTGCAAGTGTGCCATGCGTCTGTGCCACAAAACTGATTCAGTCTCCAAAGCTTTAGACAGTAAGCAGATCGGTCCCATTGAAGATTCAGGCTTGTTCATGTCGAGCATATACAAGTCGTTCTTCCTTGGAGCCCTCATCAATATCCACTCTGCAGGTATCTTGAATCCCGGTTTTAGCATGTAACATCCCAATTTCGAGATAATTGCATGTAATTATTTTAGTGGATATTTAAATAATTATTATCGTGTTGGGCCAATGAGATCCCGAGTAGTGGATTATATGTGTCGGGTTTATGAGTTACGTGTCTCCGGATAATTAATTTAGTGGATTAATTATATATTTGGGTTCGTGGATTTAAATGGGTTAAAAGGATATTAATTGTGAAAATGGGGTATCGGGTTCGGGTTAATGGGTTCGGGACCGACCAAAATGGAGATAAACATATATACGTGTTCTCCTTTTCTTCTCCCTTATCCTTTTGAAATCCCTAAAGTGTGGTGTGTGTGTTTGTGAGACTCCAGCAGCTGAAAGTCTTCTGAATTCAGCTTTGATTGTGAGAATTTAAGCTCAGCTCCATCATCCCCATCTTGTGTGCACTCTTGAGCTCAAAGAAGGTAAGAATTCTTGATTTGATTGTTGAAATTCGAGATGTGTGTGTGTGATATTGAGAGTTTTGGTTTCCGGAATTATATGGGTTAGATATGTATGAGGTGGAGGTCGCGGCGCGACGCGCAGGAGGACGCGGCGCGACGCGCATGAAAGCAGGGGCGCGGCGCGAGGTGCAGGGGGCGCAGCGCGATCAGCTGCTGGGCCGGATTCTACGAAGGGGTTTGAGTCGAGTTCCGTAATGGCTTGAGGCTGGGTACGGGAGCGGATCTCATCGGGATTTTGGGGTCGGGTTTCGGTTGGGTTTTCGGGGTCCGGTTGGGATTGTGTGTCGAGTTCAGTTCGGTTAAAGGGTTGTGTTTGGGTTTGTTTTATATGTTGATTGGAGTTCGTGGGTTTCGTTGAGATTGTTTAATTCCGTGTTGGCTATGGGTTCATTGTGAGTCGGTTATATGTGTTGACTTGGATTGAGATTAATTGTTGAGATCCGTATGATTGCAGGGACGAGCCGATCGCGAGGTGAGCCGAATCAGAGATTGTAGAGTTAGGGATTGAGACGGGTTGTCTGATAGCCAGGTGAGTACCCGAGCCTTTTTCCAAACGAGCGCTCCATTTTCTGAGTTGTATCGTGTTATATGTGTATACTGTGATATACTGTGTACGAGACAGGGACGCGGGCTTCAGGTATGATTCTGTTCTCATAAATGTGTTATATGTGCATGAGATGAGATCCAGTCCGGGGTCCGTGATGAGTTCCATACGGACGGTGATTCGCGATGAGTGATCGCGCGGGTTGACTGTCCCTAACAGTCCTTGGGCCGTGTATACACGGCAGGGCCTGTAGCCGGTTCGCGCCCGTGCTACAGGGTTGTGGCTAACCACCGCGGCCGCGGTCGTTAGCTGGGGAAGGGTCCCCCTTCAGTGATTCTGTGTGCAGGGCTGTGGATCTCATGCTATGTGTTCAAACCTGTATAGTGATGATGATTGCCAGGGACAGAGATAGAGTTGTGTTGTGTGTATGTGCTATGTGTACGCATGCTATGTGTTTATTGTGCAAAGTCTAACCCTCGCGTACTCACGAGCTTCCGAGCTAACGTATTCGAGTCTACCATGTTCAGGGAATCAGGGAAGAGATCGTTAGCCGGGTTTGCTGATCAGGGATTTGCTGCCAGTGGGAGGCGTATCTGCTTATGTTAGTGTTTGTGTCTTATGGGATGTTATAATCTAGTGGATTATATGTTGATGATATTATGTGAAAGTTTTAAATTAACAGTGATTTCAGTGTATCCTTCTGACTTATGTGTTATAGAGTTATTGCGTTATTGCCACCTGTGTATTGTATTGACGTGGCATTTCATGGGTTCGGGGAGGGTGTTACAGCATGGTATCAGAGCTTGTGGTTTGAAGTCTGAGTATCATTAGTGGATGCTTAACTTAAACCTTGTTCCGATCCGTGGGGGATCAATTGCGATTGATATTAGGGGAGTTAACTAACCTGGCTTAGTGTATAACGCTGGGTGATTTATCTGTGGTTCTCAATTGTTTCGTTTTGTGCAGATTGTTATGGCAGATCAGGGTGAGGGATCGGGCGCGGGTAAGCCGCCCAGTGATGAGTATTTTCGAAAATCAGAGCTGCTAGAGGTCCTTACCGAGTTTCATAGACAGCAGAAAGAGCAAGAGAGAGAACAGGGTCAGAATGTGGGGCCAGTTGTTCGGTCTACTGAGACAGAGTCTGGGGCTGGTGCTTCGTCGTCTACTTCGAGGAGGGGTGGGTCCTTTAAGCACTTTATGACTGGAGATCCACCCCAGTTCAGAGGCGAGGGTGAGCCAGGGATGGCAATGGCATCGGAACGTGAGGTGGAGGCCGCTTTTCGAGTTGCGCACATGGATCTGAGGGATATGGTCGGTTATGCGACCTATCTGTTGAGGGGAGGGGCGTCACAGTGGTGGCAGTCTATAGAGTCAGCGATGACGTCTTCTGCAGCTTATGCGACGACGTGGGATCAGTTTAGAGCCGTGTTTGAGCTGCTGTACATTCCTAGAGACGAGAGGCGGGAGATGGAGCGGCGATTCCTTCATCTACAGCAGGGAGAGATGACGGTGCAGCAGTATGTGGACCGGTTTAATGAGTACTCCCAGTTTGCAACTCAGCACATTGTCACCGAGCAGCGGAAGGTTGATGCATTTGTTGATGGACTGCGAGCCGATATTAGAGACTTCCTCGGGATGCACGAGACTTCTACGTTTGCCAGAGCATTGAGATGGCCCGCATAAGGGAGCGGGAGATAGCCAAGCAGAGGGAGGAGCCATCTTCTCAGAGTCGACGTGCGAGGACTCCTGAGCGGTCCTCGAGAGATCGGAGACATTTTAGAGACGATTCCAGGGAGCGGCGTTCGGGTCAGAGTTCGAGAGACAGACGAGACAGAGATAGAGGCAGAGACAGGGATAGGGAGCGGAGGTCGAGTGGACCGGGGCGGAGCCAGAGATCGGATAGTCAGAGTCGATGGCGGAGTCCGAGATATATAGGGCAGAGCCAGAGCAGTGTAGGGCAGAGACCTCGAGATGGGGACGATAGAGGGGACAGTTCAGCTAGAGATCGGGAGTGCCCGATATGCCATCGTCGCCATAGTGGGCCGTGCGTGCCTAGGTGTTATCGATGCGGTCAGCGGGGGCATGTGGCCGCCACGTGTACTGTTCCAGAGCCGTTGTGCTTCCGTTTGCTGATCAGGGATTTGCTGCCAGTGGGAGGCGTATCTGCTTATGTTAGTGTTTGTGTCTTATGGGATGTTATAATCTAGTGGATTATATGTTGATGATATTATGTGAAAGTTTTAAATTAACAGTGATTTCAGTGTATCCTTCTAACTTATGTGTTATAGAGTTATTGCGTTATTGCCACCTGTGTATTGTATTGACGTGGCATTTCATGGGTTCGGGGAGGGTGTTACATAGCACTAACGCTTCAGTGTCAGTGAACAGCACTGAATTCTTTCTATCACAGATTTGAGATACACTAATGAGATTATGAACCAGTTTATCAACGTGATAAACTTGATCCAATGTAATCGTCCCATTAGTGACTTCTCTAGTACCAGTGATGGTTCCAACCTTGTTTCCCGCGAATGATACAAATCCCCGATTCCCTCCCTTGAAGTCTGTAAGGAGACTTCTTTCCCCTGTCATGTGCCTGGAGCATCCACTGTCGACGAACCAATTGTTGTTTGGCCATGTGGTAATCTCCTGCACATGAAAAAAATAAGTTAGTTATCACGGGGAACCCAAGCCATAATTGACATGGTTATACCATTCTCGTCCACATACTTAAACTCTTTCAAATACCCATCTCACCTTTCAGGTGACTTGGGTCGTTGAACAGGAGTTTGTTGTGGTGCCGAGTGATGTAAATTCACTCTTTGCCTTTGAGTAGGCATTTGTGGTGGAGCTCTTGAATAATTCCGATTATATTGCATTTCAGATTGAGATCCCTGAGCTCTAACCGGTGTGTGATGTCTAACAGGAGTATGTGACCTTACTGGAGTCTAAGCTCGTCTAGGTGTTGTACTCCTATAGACTTGTTGAGGTCCTGACCTAGATTGATTAGGGACTCTATTCGGGAATTTAGTCCTAACCACTTCATTTGGTCTACTTTTTATCAGTATTTGTTTCACAACCTGTTTTGGTGTAGCCTGCCCAGTTTTCTCGGTACTCTAAGAACTACTAGTGCTCGCCACACTTGTTGAAGGTTTAGGTTGTTCTTGCTTCCCTGTCTTAGGTGTAGTGTCAACTTTCCTATGCGGACAGTTAGAAGCGACATGCCCCCTCTCGTGACATCTAAAGCATGACATCTTGTCAATTGGCTTCTTGTGTGAGCCCTTTGACTTAAGTGTGTCACTAGTGTCCTGTTCTTTTTGAACATCTATTGTGACTGGTTCATCATCCTGATCATAAAAATCAATTTTTTGTTTTCCTGCAGGTGTTTCACTAGAGGAAGACACAAATTTGACTTTCTTAATCTTGACGTTTGTATCAGTCACCTTAGGTGTATTTTCTTTTACAGGCTCAGACACAGGTGCAGGTATGTCCTCTAAGTCTATTGATTTCTCAGTTTTCTCCTGAGGTTGAGGCACGTAGTTTGCATTAAAAGGAGGGGGAATCTCATGAAATCCTAGACCTACAGGCTTTTTAGATTGGCGTTGAGCATCTAAAACTTTCCCTAGGTTCAGCCTTGAGTTCCTAAACTTTTCTAGCTTACTATTGGCCTCTGCTACCTTCACCTTAGTTTCAGCTAGCTCTACTTCTTTGGTCTTAAGATCTTTGGTCAAGGCCTCTACATGCTCATACATCAGTTCTAATCTAACACACTGCTCACTCAGCTTGTCTTTCAGAACTATTACATCTTGAGCATCAGCCTTAAGTTTATCCCTAAGATCTTGCTTATTGTCATTCAAGCTAGCATTATCAGATTTTAAAGACTCATTTTGAGCAGATATGTTTTTATGTGATTCTAATACTAGTTTCGACCTGTCGTTAGAAGTAACACATAACATACATAATTCATGGAAAAGAGAGTAATTCAGACTAACCTTTGTGTGATCGGATTCCACGTTGGCCATTTGAGCGGCAAACTCCAGAAGTGTCTGATCATTCGACTTCTCCACCCACATTGGACTGTTGTCCCTTGTGTTCTGCTCTTCCCCTTCACATCCACTCTCAGTGACCTCAGCCGTGAAGGCTCTAGCGTTAGATTCCGGATGTGAGCTCCAGTCGTAAGTACCATCTAGCTGTCTATCTGATGTTACGTTTGATAACAGACCAGCTATGTTGGCTTGACTGGATGAAGAACTCGGAAGGTATCTCTGTTGAGGTTGATTCTGAAACTGCCCTTGATGCAGATTCTGCCCTTGGTAATGATCTACCTTTGGTCTCTGACACTCTCTTGCGAAGTGTCCCAAACCTTGACAGTTGTAGCATTTAACCTTTGACTTATCGAAGCCAATCCCCTTATTATTTATATTTAGATTCCTCCCAGTCCGTTTGATGAATCGTTTAACCCGTTGGGTTACCATGGCCAGTTGCCATTTGAGATCCATCTCCTCAAGGTCGTCAGGGTCTACCTGATCATAATCTTCATCCCAGAGTGCAGGGTCGTTTATTTTCCCTTGAACGCAGTTTCCATCTTCGGCCGACTTAGCGCTCATGGGCATCTTAGAGTATCCCTGAGATGTTGATGCAGGTGTTGCCTGAGGTTGTTGTTCTTCCGATCTTCCCAACCCTAAGAACGCTCTATTCAGTGTGTCATCAGTCTCTGCTGGTGACGACGTTTCTCCGGTGAAAAACGCTGTAGCAGTCTTCATATCAGGTGCCGCTGAAGGTTTTGTTGATTTTCCAAAATACATGGCTGGATTTTGGACTTGTTCATAATCGGTTTCAGCCTTCAGTAGTTTAAAATGATAAGCCCGCAGCGTTCCCACTACATCCTCCAACGATTGAGTATGATACTTATCTTCATCAAGCTTGATCATAGCCACGTACATCGCCCATTTGGCTGGTAGGGCATCAAGAAGCTTATTGTTCTTTTCTGTATCGTTATACTCAATGCCATGACTCTCAAGCTCTGTCAGCAGATGATAAAAGCGGGTGATGGTGTCATCCAGCTTTTCATCCTTCAAAGCCTTGAAAATCACGAACTGTTGTTTCAACAATTCCATACGCTTTCTCCGAACCCTCGGATTACCCTCACACCTCTTTTCCAGCGTCTCCCAAAGCTCCTTAGAAGTCTTCTGATTGCGGAATGTGTGTAGTATATCCTGAGGCAAAGCCATTCGAATAATCGAGAATGCTGTGTTCTCGGCTTCATATAGTTTCTTATCATCCTCCTTCATCATTTGATATGATAAGACTCTCTGACGGCCTTCAACTTCTGAGATAGGTGGAATGTATCCTTCGTCGATACATATCCACATTCGCATGTCGTTGAAACGCACAAAATCGGCAAACCGATCTTTCCACCAATAATAGTCTTCATGTTTCATCAGCTTAGGCGGAGTATTGACTTTCCCGACCTCATGATCCATTTCCAGAAACCTTTGTAAATTTGTCATTGTTTCAAGATAAATTGAATTTTAACTTAATAAATTTAATTCGAAATTAATTTAAGTTAATTCTTTTGAATTTAGGTGAATTCAAATATAATTAAGCTTAAACTTATTTGCGACTAAATTCGAATTAAGTTCTGAAATTCAATTAAATTCGAAATATGTGACAGATTCGAATGGCTCCAAACTCGAAGGTCAAGACAAACTCGAATACCCAGCAAATTCGAATCCCTGTTCGACTATAGTCCAAACTCGAATCAAAGTGGAATCAATTAAACTCGAATTCTCTCTTAATCAAACTCAAAAGGAGCGGATTATGATTAGACTCGAGACTAAGAAAAACCCTAATCACTCCTCACAGATTCGAGCGCCGCAAACTCGAAAAACGGCTAATACTTGGATTTTTTAACGTTTTTCAGATTAAATCAATATTTTTACAAAGAAAAATATTGAGATCTTTCAAAAACGTGAAAAACACCAAAGTATTTCCCGTATCCCTGTTTGATAAGCTCGAACAACACGAAAAATACGAAAACTGGAGAGATTAACCGTCCAAAAGCGTCAAGAAACCTAGGATGTATCTTTATGCACACAAAGAACACTAAGAACACCCCGTAGGCTCTGATACCACTTGTAAGGTCTACACACTACGGATCTATCTAGACGCGAGACCGTCAACGAGTGCGGAATCCTCGTTAACGGGTTGACGGAGACAACTCTCACACGGAACACGGAGACTATCACAACGCTGTACGAACGACGACAAACGCACCTACGGAATGATTCTCTCCGAAACAACACTCAATTAGCTGATAAACTCGAGATCGCCTATTTGCTTAATCCCTTACGAATTCTGCAAAAAGTCTCTTAATAATTCGAGTCTATCCCTAATTATAGATGACCATTCGAGTCTGTCATGAGCCAAACTCGAATCAGGCCCAAGGCCCATTCGAGTTCGTCCCCTGGACACTCTCGAATCTCCCTTAGGATGTACATTCGAATCTGCCTAGGAACACATTCGAATCTATCATAGATTCGAATGCCAATCCTTAGAGAATTCGAATTTACTCTTTCGAATATTTAACTTAGTATTAATACTTATGTTTTCAACTTATGCTTGAATTTATCTTTGAACCTTATGTTTGAACTTCTTGTAATATGTTACATCAAGTCCAAACATACAATCAATAACAATCAAACATATATAAACATATATATCAAATACTCGTTAGTATTTAATACTTTGAATATTACTTGAACCACAATGTTAAATTTCTTTATTAAAAACATACCGAGTTAGGGAACTATTAAATTTCTTTTTACTATCCCGATCTATGGATGTCAATACATAAGCTATAGAAATTTGAGATCTTTTCCCAGTTGATAAATGATAAATCACATAAGCAAGGTGATCTAAGAATTCCTTTAATAAAATAATTCTACTTTGCAACTTTCCTTTTTCCGGTTCATAAATCGTTATTGGGTCGATGTTCCCCTATTGTACTTTGCTTTTTCTCATGCATTACATATCAGTTCTTTGTAAATACAACCTCGGATATGTGTCTTTTTCATGTTGATGGATTGAGAATAGTTCTGGTGGTCGTTGGTCATTAGATTACAAGCTTTTATAAAATCAGTGTGAATACATCAGTGTTTAAAAGTGTTTTAAAACATTAGATTACAAGTTTTTTGATGATGTTGGTTGATTTTTTATTGGCTCCACATGTCAGTAACATCCTTTTTGTGAGGTAACATGGTTTCTCTTTGCGTTTTAAAACATTAGATTATAAGCTTTTTATTGATGTTGATCGATTTTTTTTATTGGCTGCACATGTCAGTAACATCCTTTTTGTGATGTAACATGGTTTCTATTGATTTCTTTGATGTGAGGTTACTTCATTTATATGGCTATAAAGATGCAAGAGTTGTGATTACCTCAAAGAGAAGACCAGGAGAAGTGAAGCAAGATATCAGATTGATCTATCCAACTACTGCAGAAGAAACAAAAATACTTTAAGTTGCAAGAACAGGATAGCAAGATAGCAGATTGAAGGGTTTGTGATGAAATTTACATTGGTTCAGGACAAGCAGCAAAACGACAGGAGGACAAGTAGCAAAACGATAGCAGCAAGATGGTACCTCTTTATTTTCTTTGCAAAGTGGATGATTTATTTTTTGATGCAGAAAGATAGCATATTTATAACATAAAAATGTCATATTTATAACAGCAGCAGGATCAGATTGGGGAGAGGAAGAGATGGTTTGGAGAAGTGTAAGAGATTGGGTTGTAGTTGCAACAGTCTGCTGCTTGGCAGATTGGACAGATTGCAGCAGCACCATATTGGAGCATGTCTGGCACTCTGGCAGCTTTTTTTTTCAAAGTCATTTAAATTCTGGTTTGTAATTTTTATTTCTAGTTTTTTTAAATTGTTGCATTAATGAGTTGTAGTTCATGCACTTGATACTTGTATGTCTTAAATTTCAAGAATGTGCTATACTTGATTGTACATTGTGCATTATAATTAGTAAAAAGCTAAATGCTTTATATAGTAGTAGAGATAATTCTTTCTATTCATTCATCATGGATTCTCTCATTATTCTCCCATGAGCTAATTCTTTCATAAAAATCTGATTTATTTCATATCTTATATCAGATTTTATTTCATTATGATATCTCCCAACTCATCATTCCCCATATTCATTCTGAATCTCATCTCCTAGTTCATCTGAGCTGAATTTCTTAATATCCCATGAGCTTCAAAGCTGAAAATAATTTCGTTGAATCAGATTATGCACTAAAATGAGTGACAGGCATTAATATCGCTTTTATGGTCTAACCAGAACCGGAAGACCTACCCAAGGAGCAAACCATCTATAGTTTGTGTGGGTGAAGCTTCTTTAGGTCTATTAGTTGAGAAGTGTCAGTTATCACGGGATACTGACAGGGTTGAGCAGAGGAAAAATGTAAATGAGAGGAGTATATTGAAAAGAGATGGTGGTGCATCTGATCATGCTTTCACTATGAAGCTGATTATCTTGTAATTCTAAACAAGTGAGTCGGATGGAGCTTAGTTAAAAAAAATGTTGAGAGCTGAGAGTTGAGAAAGAATTTGAAGAAAAGAAAATCCTACCTACACTGTGGCGGCTGGGTAATCCACATAATCTATCAAGCCCTAGGTGACTTGATATTGAAAAAGTCGTCATGGACTCAGTGACGCATGCACTTAACCCCCACCAACTACTCAATTATCTCTCAAAAGATTTATGTTTCAATAATCACGGAGATAAAGCACATTTCTATCAATATATCATTTGGATATTATTGATATTGAAACAGTGAAGACATTTGCTCCAGTCTCCGACTTTAGTTGATGCACACTGTGTCTAGAGCTCATTATATAAAAAATTTAGGACACATCGAATTTAACAGTCTTCGTGACTATAAACTGCTAGTCTAAAGTGACTAAGCTGGAACAAATAAGAGTGATACTTTCATGAAAAAGGATTTCATGATGACAATTTGGAAATCCTACCAGTGTTAACATCACATCAGCGCTGAACGTAGGTCACATAGATTATGTCTATTGTGCAAACAAGAATCCTATGTGGACCTGGACTCATTATTTCACAAATGAATTTGGTTCATTTTCCCCAAATTTGAAAAGCTTTGTTTCATTTTGTAAAGAAAAAGTATTAATTTGAGGGGGAGTGAAATTTTTGTTCAATATAGGGGGAGTGTTAAATGTGTTCAAAATAGGGGGAGAGGATATCATTTTGAGGGGGAGAATGAATTTTTGTAATATTTTTCAGGTGTATTTGTTATTGTATTTTCTTGCTACTGTAATTTTACTGCTTGTAAGTCTCTGAAGATTCTGCATGATGTTCATAATCCTTATGATCATCATGAGGGGGAGTAAAGATATATTTCAGAGAAAACCACTAAGTAGCCTGAAGATAATTGGAACAATAACAAATACAAGACAATTGATCAAGGGAGAAGTTAGCTATTCATGATTCCAGGGAGAGTGTGTTCATAAGAACAGAGAAGATCAGAGATAAAGAGTTATGAAGATCAGAGAGAGACAATGAATATGAAGTTTTATCAGAAGATTCAGAGATCAAAGAGAAGAAGAAGATTGAATAAAAGAATCAAGAAAAGATGTTAAAGAATCCCTGAAAAGAACTTTAATTGGAAAATTCATTTCATCTCTAATGGGGAGATTGTTGGGAACATTTATAGAGGTGAAATCAATATTATTAGATGTTCAGGGTTTGTTATATAATTATTTAATAGTTGTGTATTTGAGTATAAATAGGATAGTATGTGTACTGTTGATGTACGAATCATAGACTGCACATACATGGTCGTGATTAGAAGGATTGCTTTGCAATAAAGCTCAAGAACATTCATGTAATATTCTCTCTATCAATCCAAGCATTCGACTTCCTGTGTTTATGATTCATGTTCATATGAATGTGTTTACTATTGAATGGATTGCATGAAATGTGAATTATCATGATTTTTGTTTCTGAGCCTTATAGGGACTTCAATTGATGTTCTCCAACTAAGATATCATACATGCAACAACAATCCATCAGACTCAAAATCCAATTTTTTTTGCATCTTTAATTTTCTAAAATAAAACCCAAACTTAGTAAATACTTTCTTACATTGTTTCAGACTTGAATTGTGTTATAACAACTTTTAATCCACGAAATTTCTTCTGAATTCTCGATTTCTAGCAGAGATTTCTTGAGAGAAAGTGAGAGCTTTTGAAGGTGAGGAGTTGGTAAAATGAAAAATGAAAGACTAACGGTCTTTTTATTCACCATTTTCGGTAATTGACATAAGTGGCCCCTCCACTTATCTGATTTCATTATTTAAAGTTTCAATCTATATTTTATCATCACTAACACTTATATTTCATCATACTAAATTAATAACTTGAAATTCTAAAATTTCTTAATTACTTAAAATAGCAACCAACTTTTTTTTAAATTTCCGAATACATAAATTTTCATTCATAATCCAACTTGATTACATTAAATACAAAATTTAGACTAATTATCCTTGATTACAACAATTTAGATCCTAGGATGTTACATTAATGAACTACGTGCCTTCATCTTATTTGATTCGGGGTCTGATCGTTCATATGTGTCTGCATCTGTCTGTGGTTATTTTATTGTGCCTTCATCTGAGTTATCTGTTCCTGTGATTGTTGAGCGAGTCGATGGGGGTATTGTATTAGTGAGTCGAGTTTATAGAGATTGTGTGTTAGAGATAGATGGCCATTGATTTTTGGTCGACCTGATGGCTATTGAGATTAGTAGTTTTGATGTGATTATAAGAATGGATTGGCTGACAGCACGCCAGGCAGAGATTTTCTGTTCCAAGAAGATGATTTGGATCTCGATTTTGGAGACTGAGTCAGCGCCAATTTACGGGGAGGGGCGTCGAGGAGATATGAGTATCGTATCGATGGTGAGAGCACAAAGAAATGTGGCGAAGGGGTGTGCCACTTATTTAGCCTATGTGTTTCCTGCTGAGTTGTCGGGGCTGCCACCAGATCGACAGGTCGAGTTGAGAATCGACCTAGTTCACTGAGTTGTACCTATTGCGCGCACGCCTTACCAATTAGCACCTACTGAGATGTGTGAGATGAGGACACAACTACAGGATCTGCTGGATCGTGGATTTTTTTTCCCTAGTTCTTCGTCGTGGGGAGCCCCTGTGTTATTCGTGAAGAAGAAAGACAGGATGATGCATATGTGTATTGACTATCGAGAGCTTAATAGAGTAACGTGAAGAACCGTTATCCTTTGTCGAGAATTGATGATCTATTTAACCAGCTTCAGGGGGCAAAATGTAAATAATAAAGATCAACACAACACATTTTCAAAATTAAGAAAATATGGATGATTACATACCATAGTTTTTATTCCAGCAACAATGTCCCATCTCATTGATGAGAATACAATGGGCAAGGCAAAGAAACAACCAAAGTAGTTCTATTAACACAGCACATGGTTATTGTTCCATTCAAGCAATGAAAACATTAAGTTGACTAACATGGAATGGAATAACATAAACAAAACAAATGATAACAGGATTACAGACTTCAACAATGCTTTAGTATCTTTGAAGTTTTTTTTCCCAATGGCCTTTCAGCCATAATATATTATCATGAATGAGATGGGACATTGTTGCTGGAAGAAAAACTATGGTATGTAATCATCCATATTTTCATAATTTTGAAAATGTGTTGTGTTGATCTTTATTATTCACATTCCACCTCTTTGTAAGTGGTATAACATCACCATGGATTTGATTGTGAGACTTCCACGGACTGTGCGTGGAGATGAAACCATTTGGGTTATCGTAGATCGGCTCACGAAGAGCGCTCACTTCTTAGCTGTCTGTGTGACTATATCGATGGATCAGTTAGCGCGCCTTTACATCAATGACATTGTGGCGAGGCACGAAAATCCAAGATCGATCACTTCTGATAGAGATAGCCCGTTTGTGCTGCAATTCTGACAGAGATTTCAGAGAGAGCTGGGTACCCGAGTTCAGTTGAGTACAACATATCATCCTCAGATAGGGAGTCAGACAAAGGGGACGAACCAGACGTTAGAGGACATGGTTCGAGCCTGTGTCGTTGATTTCAGGGGTAGCTGGGATTTACATTTTCCTCTTGTTGACTTTGCTTATATTAATAGCTACCATGCGTCTATCGGCATGCCTCCGTTTAAGGCTCTATAAGGCCGGAAGTGTTTAACGCCGGTGTGTTGGCATGAGGTTGGGAAGCGTCCTATTAGCGGGCCCGAGATTCTGCAAGAGACCAGTAACAAGGTCGCTATGATCTAGGAGCGGATTAGGATAGCTCAGAGTCGGCAGAAGAGTTATTCAGATTGCTGGATGTCAGAGTTAGAGTTCCAGGTTGGAGACTCCGTAATGCTGAAGGTCTCGCCATAGAAAGGGATTATACGGTTTCGGAGACTGGGCAAGCTTGGTCCGCGCAACATTGGGCCGTTTGAGGTAGTTGAGAGGATTGGAGATCAGGCTTATCGCCTGAGTTTGCCGTTCATAATTCATTTCACGTCAGTCATCTTCGCAAGTGCTTAGCCAGTGATGATCAACGAGTGCCCTTATCTGAGATCGAGGTCGATGATAAACTCCAGTATGCCGAGCAGCCTGAGGCAGTGACAGATCGGAATATGAAGAAGCTATGCAATAAAGAGTTGGTGTTAGTGTTAGTACAGTGGGAGCATCATAAGGGTACCAGCGCCACATGGGAGCCGAAATTAGAGATGCATAGCCGTTATCCTCATCTATTCGCACAGAGCTACATTTCGAGTATGGAATCTTTTTAAGGGGGGAAGACCTGTAACATCTCAAATTTGAGTTAGGTACATGGGATTATTTAACTGGGTTGATTTAAATAGTAATATTGAGTTGGGCGAATTATTGAGTTATACATGGAATCGTCACGTGATGATATTTTGGGTTAACCGGGTTATGGGATTGAGTCTTTATAAAAGACTACAACCTTTGTAATTGTTGATTAAATTGGAACCCGGTGATATAAACTAGTGTTTTATGATAATGGGATCGGGTATTGGGTGTCGAACCGAGTTTAAACCGAAAACGTATAATTGGGTCACCTAGTTGCTAGCTTGCTTTCACAATTTCATCCCCAAACCAGAGAATTAAGGTGTTGTGTGTGTTTGTGTTTCTAGTTCCAGTAGTAAACAATAGCAACAACTGAAGATTGGATTGGGATTGAAGATTGAAGAGTCGTCCATCACTTTTATTACCAAGTTAAGGTGAATTGGGGCTCAAATCATTAGGTTATATGTTGTTAATCATTGTTCAATGATTGAATTGAGTTTATATGAGTTATTGAACAAATTTGTAATTTTGTGTTGGGTTATATCTAGTTGGGGAATGATTCCCATGGTTTGTGGTGAAAACAAAGGAACTACCTCTGTTCTTCCGTGAGCGTGATCCCATGATCGCGGTCCGTGATGTTCTTGGGACGAGCCCGGGTCGCGTTTCCCTGAGTGCGGGGCGCGGTGGGGAGCGTGACTGAGATCTAAGGAGCGCGACCGCGATGGTTAGCGTGATCGCGACTCTATGAGCGCGACCGTGATCCAGCTAGGGTTAGGGTTAGGGTTTTGGGCTATGTGAGTCTTGTGTTTGGGTATCTGGGTTTGTGCGTGTTACTTGGCAGTTGTGTATGGAGTTAATGAGCTGTGATTGTGATATCGAGTTATTATATTGTGATTCCAGGGTCTCGAGTTGATAGGGTTGGGATACGGGCAGGGAACCGAAACTTGAGGAATGAACTTTCAGGGTCAAATGAGTTTGCATGTTTTTCTGAGATACATGTACGGTTATTTATTTGATATTTGCATGATCTTTTACTGAGCTTTCTTACGAGATTGTTATGAGTTTTATACTGAGATATTATCATGCATGTATTACTGAGCTTTCTTGTGAATTGGGTTTTATCGAGAACTGGATTTTATTATAAGAGATTTGGGACACATGAGCTACCGAGATATTATATTGCGCGGCTGGGCAGGGGTCGAGTAGCTCCCGTTTCCCCTTTGAGCCTAACGACTGTTTTGTGCGGTCTAGGGATTTGTGTACGTGGATTCGTCCACACGGGTTAAGTACCTATTCTGAGATACCTTGTGGGATCTCATATACTTTTTTAGTTGAGAACGTTAAACACTTTGCTACTGAGTTTACTTTATTTTACTGAGCTTTCATAATCGTACTACTAACACTTGCATTCTCACCAGCTTTAGCTGACCGTGTGTTTAAATGTGTGTATCTCATGTGACCAGAGATCTAGTAGGCCTGCTGGATCCAAGTAGGTTTACATCTACATCGCTTGAGAAATTTAGCTACCTTGCTTAGAGGTATTTATAATTTAGGGATTGTATATATGTACTTCGGATATTCTGTAGTCAAACCAGGGAAATCCGTGACATAATATGTAAACTAAAAGTGTTCAATTATCGGAGTTTCCACGTGTTTATATAGTGAACAATTAGGGATATCATATTATGTTTTGGTTGATGTGTTATTATGTGGCATTGGGGAGTAGTTCGAGGGTGTTACAGAGATTGTTGAATTCTTAAGGAGAGAAAGGTGTGTGTTCGTGGACGTGTGATATGAAGACAATTAAGCAAGAGTTTGAAATGAGTAAGCATGTTATACATGTTTTGTTATAAAAAGTTTGGTTAAATGACAGGTCGCACCCACCTTAACTATAAAATATTAGCACATTTAACCCTTAAATATAACTTTTATTAGTATAACTTCAAAGTACATTTCTATAATAAAATAAAAGTTACATTAAGTCATTATATTATGTTAATGTAGCTATGAGATTTATATATGTTTCAAAAGCTTTTGTTTCATCTAAACTTGGGTAGGATACCATGGTAATAATACCACTCCCTACCCTTTAACTTTAGAAAGACCGGCCACTCTTTTTACTAGAAAACATAGGGTGCCTAATGAGTAATGACAAGATCTACAATGCGTTTAAACAAGTAAAAACAATTTACCCATTATTGAATCGCTAAGAGAAATATTATCTTATGCAAAATTTTTGAATGATCTTTGTGTTCAAAATTGGAATTTCATGCACAAAAAATTTTAAAATATATAACCACGTAAATCCGTTTCAACAAATACATTAACACCTAAGCTTAAGAATCCATAAAAAAAAATCTATAATTTATATACTTATTGGAAATATAAATTTTAAAAGGGCTCTTCTAGACCTAGGGGCAAGTGTCAACATACTCCAAGTGATTTGTTTTATAAACATGATTTCGGCCATTATAAAAAACTAAACTATTATCCAATTAGCTGATGAATCAATAAACATTTACAGGGGTATGCTAACAAACATAATAGTATAGGTGGATGACTTTTATTACCCAGCTGACTTTCTCATGCTTGATACTGAAACAATAGAAACTATAGTCAACCGATTATCATCCTTGGTCGACCATTCTTAAAAACCATTAGTGCCCAACTTAATTGTCGAAAGGTTTCATGGATGCATCATTTGGTAATAAGAATTTCAGATTAAATATTTTGTTGATATAATTAACTGATTTATGGTAGAAACTTTTAGGAAGTGTCCTCCAAAGCATGCATTAGGCATGTTGGAGGAAGACACCATGGAGCATCTTTCTTTATGTTGGGAGGATAAAAGATGAGTTTCTTAAGTCACTAGAGGAATGGCAATCCACATAAGCTAAAACACATATAATATGCACTACAAGTCTGAACCTAATTTTCAAGCCACCGATTCCAATCAATAAAGTCTAGGAGGAATATATAAGTGCGCTTCAAGAAGCATCACCGACAACGTTATCATCACCCATGGATAATGCTTGACAAATGGAAACCTCACTCGTGTCATACAAAAATATGTTCATTGAAAAACACAAGTGGGAGTGCAAAAATACAAACACATCCTACACCTTGGAAAGAAGCAGCTCAAAGAAAGCCGAAATGAGGAAGATGACTTGTGGCAGCTATGGGTTAAAGCTACGGGCATACATGAGTAATAGTTATGGAAAATGTGCAGAACCACCAAATGACTATCAATGAATCCATGTAACATCTAGATGAAGATGTAAAACTAGCGCTTTCGAAAAACTTTATGAGAGTATTTCCTATAACCCCTCATTTAACTATAACTCATCTAACCAGGCTGTCGAGTGGTTTAAAAGCCTATTACACATGCTAAGTGCAATTGTGACCCCTATGAAATGAGGTTTAACATAGTTGAATTGTTATTTTCTTTTATTATGTTTTAGATCATGCACTGTGTTCATATTTTTAAGTAAACATATTACAAAGTGAAGGGAGAACTAATTTTGGGATGGTTTCCAGTCTCCTAAACAAAGTTTAAACTATGATTATTATCTTCATTATATATCATGATAGTAAGGGCATGGTAAGTTGGTTACTGTAGGTCCCAAAAGGTTTCCCAAGTATACCTAGATAAACTGTAGAGGGGGGGGGGGGGGGTGAATACAGTTAATCCTTAATCACATAGATTTTTCTCAATGCTTGTAAGTACATATCAACACTTGTTAAAATTACAAACAGGTTTGGATTGCAAAAAGATCCAAACAGAGATGATAGAAATGAACAACAGACTTGAACTAATTTAAGACACACTTAGACTAGTTACAATCAAGTGACTCACTAAGTTTCACTCACTGTTTACACACAAGACACAGATTGAACAACTTTTAAGACTGAACAGCTTAGACACTATGCTAATTCACTTACGTTGAACTGATGCATGCATGAAAAGCACACTTTTCTTGGCACTCACGTTCTCAGTTTGTTACATCTCAGATACTTTCTCTTTCCTTAGAAGCTTCTCTTCTATACTCATATACAGAATCCCTGTGAAGCTTCTTCGTTGGTTGTAGAGAAAGTGTGAATGTCTTGTAATAGCACAAGATTGCTATTCTGCACCAAGACAAATTCTGACAATGCAGTTTGTCTTCTTGTTGCATAATCTTTGTCTTTACCTTTTTGTCTCTGTCGTTCTTAGCTTTTCCTTAAAATGGAATGTCAACTTATGACCTTTATTCTTTTCTTGTAAAGCTATTTTGGTATAAGAAAGGGTCTGTCACCCATTTCAGATATCCTTTTGTCTTCAAAACAGCTATGGCAGATACTTAGTAGATCTGATTTTCCACTTTGTCTTGAATTTGTAGACTGATCTCAATGTTCAAAACTTTGCCTGAAGGCATGGAAACATATTCTATATAGTGTTAAACCTGTTCACAAAGAATAGAACGCTTATTTGTGTCAAAACTGTCCAACTAGATAAGGACAGCCTACACATATTTTGACAAACCTGTCCAACAGAAATGGACAGTTTTGGCAAACTGCTAGGTTAGCAGACTTAGGCTGATTTTAAAAATCACATATCAGGTTTGATCGAGGCATTAAACAAATAGCCTTAAAATCTCTCCGTAAGTGTATCAATCTGGTTTGATTAGAAATCTCCCCCTGTGATAAAGAGCAGGTTTGGTTGAGGCCTTGTTGTGCCTAACAATCTCCCCCTATTTGAAATATTCAATCTAAGACTGACTATATCAGTTATCACTATGTACTTTTACATTACAATTGCAGAAATGAAATTACAACACAGAAGTAAGATAAAAGATCAGTTTATACCTGATGAAAACTGTCTAAACATCAAATGTTTACATAGAAAAAGTACAACTAGTTTACAACAAAAACTTTAACTGTTGGACTGTTGATGTTGGGAGCAGATAATGGGCCTTGTTCTCTCTCTGTTTCCTTTTCTAATTCAGTAAATGGGCCTTGTTCTCTCTCTGTTTCCTTTCCTATACATCTTTTTTAGTAAATGATCAACTTCCATTCTTCATCTATACATCATCTGTAAATGGGCTTTGTTCTCTCTCTTTTTCCTTTTCTAATTCAGTGGCAGCTTTAAGAAGTTTTTCTTGTTCCAGGCCAGCCGACATTTCCTCATTGGCTTCAAACATTCAACCTCTTGTTTAAGGTAGAAAAGCTCCTGGATGTCCAGTTCTCCTCAGGAATTGTAAGCTACTAACTGTTTCAGAATTGCTACTCTCCACCTGAAGTGCTTCACGTATTATGTCATGCATCTGAAGGCAAGAAGCTGTCTGACACCAACTTTGTGAAGATCTGAAGTTCTTTGAAAGCACTTCTTCTTAGAAAGAGGATGTGTTAGTGTATGGCGTGTAAAGAGGACATCACTACTGCATCATGACTGATTTCATAAAACACTTGAGGGTCACACCGATGAGCATAACTAAGTAGATGGAATTAAACTATTAAATAAATAATATTGGATATTGTTTATGACACGAAATGATCATTGAGATTAAATTAATGGATGATTAATTATATATCAAAGTACGGGGACTAAAAGTGTAATATTAGATATTGTAGTAATTTAATTGTCAATGGATGATAATTAAATAATAAGTATCTAGACTTTTATTTATTATTGGATATTAAATAAAAGATGTATTTATATTTAAATTGATATTATCATCTAGTTATTAGATAATTAGATGGATAATTATAAACAAGTAAATAGAGATAATTATAAACAATTATCTACACATTTATATATTATTAGATAATATATAATAGATAAATATTATTTAATAGATATATAATTCTAGAGATAATTATATATGGTTTAAATAATAAAAATAATTATTAGGATATATATATATATATATATATATATATATATATATATATATATATATATATATATATATATAATATTAGAGTTTGATTAAAACTATAACTCTTAATAATAATACATATATATGTATATATACGGCCGATATATATATATAATCAGGTTTATTAGCGTACCCTTATGTGAATGATCATTCACATGTATTTTTTTTTAATAAACATGTATAAGACAACATTATAAGACTTTTTTTCAAATGGAGCAACATCATAAATCTTGTGAATGATAAAAAAAATCATGTGAATGGTCATTCACACCATTCACATGGTGTGAAATGACCATTCACATGAATGGCCATTCACATAAATATGCATTGAGCATTCACATAATTTTTAAGGACGCAGAAAGTGTGAATGTATGTGAAATTCATATATCATGTGTATAACATTAAATTAAATATGGTTATGAGAAAAAAATTATAAAAAAAGTTTTTTAAGATTGGTACCTTCGGGTGCACTTGATTTCGAGAAGTACCTTTTTGAACCTGAATCTATATATATATATATATATATATATATATATATATATATATATTCGGGTTCAATTGATAACTTTTATAAACCGGGACACCTCGAGAAACTTTTATGCATCAGACTAGCTACCAATGGTGCACAAATGGTAATAATGTAATACTAAAATAATTCAAAATTAATTTATTTTATAATATTATTTTAAGAATATGATGAAGCAAATTAGGAAATAGAATCCTCTCATTAACTACTATCCATATTTTCCTCTCTCTTTCTCTCTCTTTCTCTTCTCTCCCTTTCTCCATCTCTAAATCGGTCACCACCTTGGGCCACCATCCTCTCTTCCTCTTTCCGGTCGTGACAAGCTCCTTCTCTTCCTCTTTCCGGCCACCACCCTCACCAACCCCTAACCGTCATCGCTTTTTCTATCGGCCGCCGACACTCTCTTCTTTTTTCGGCCTCTTCATTCTCTTCTTCTTTCGGCCGCACTCTCTTTTCATGGTGTGGGTTCTCGACTTTAATTGGGATGATAAACGATGGTAGTCCGAAGAATTTGAATAAACTGTTTTCATGGTTGTTCGAATGTTTGAATGTTTTACATGGTGGTTTGAATGAACAAATATAGTTTGATTTTCATGGTGATGAAAGATTTAAAGGTTTGAATGAACAAAAATGATGAAGATATGCATTTTAGATTTTGATGAAGATATGCATTTTGATGAAGAGATGCATTTTGGATTTTAGATTTTTAGGATTTATGATGAAGAAATGTATTTTGGATTTTTTGAAGAAGATATGGATTTTGGATTTTATGATGAAAAGATGCATTTTGAAAGGTATGAATGTTTGTTGGAACGAAGAACGATTAATGTTTCAAATAAACGATGCATCACGTTAAATTAAGGTGCATTTTGGATTTTTGATGAAGAGATGCATTTTGAAAGGTACGAATGTTTGTTGAAACGATGAACGATTCATGTTTGAATGAATGATGCATCACATTAAATTAAGGTTTTTAGATGAACAAGTTGATGCATCACGTTAAATTAAGGTTTATATATATATATATATATATATATATATATATATATATATATATATATATATATATATATATATATATATATATATATATATATATGGTTCAAGAGAATACCTACTATTACGCAGCGGCGCAACGCACAAGAAGGTATCACCTTTAAAAAAAACTATTTTTTTCAAAGACATGTTTGAATTAACATTACGAAGATCATTTTCACATACATTCACATCTCCTAACTCCTAAAAAAAATGTGAACGTACACTTACATAAATTTTGCATACATGTGAACATGCATATATATGATGCATGAGTTCGGACACTTAGAATGTGTGAATGCGCGCGGAATTTATATATCATCTTTGTAATGTTAATTAAAACATGTTTATAAAAAATTTTCAAAATAATATTTTTATGAATGGTACCTTCTGGTGCGCTTATATATATTTGGGTTCAAATGAGTACCACTAGTTTTGCGGAGTACCGGAGGTACCTCGCTTAAAATCATTTTTTTTGAAATTTTTTTCATAATCATGTTTAAATTAATAATACAAGAATACTTGCAAAAAATCACACATAAATACAATTAGAACTATGTGAAACGTGTGTGTTCACATGAACTGTACTGTTGTGAACGTACTAAGCATGTTCACATGAATTTTTTCACGTTCACATGACTTTTAAGATGATAGAAAGTGTAAATATATATAATTTTTTTACGAATAACCTTATATTATTTGTATCTTAATGAATATGAAAAAAAATTCAAAATTTTTTTTTTCGGAGCAAGTTCACATCTGAAACCCGTGTGTTCACAGGTACTCACGGTACTCTGCATTTTTTAGGTACTCACACGAACCATATTCCATATAGGGTCGGGATCAATGGGGTACCATGTTAGACTGGGGAACCGGAGTCCACCCATGTTTGGTTATAAGTTAAAAAAGGGTAATATAGTCAATTAGGTTTATTTAATAGATGACAACTAATAATTTAATAAATTCCTTAATTATAGGGATTTACTTCCATAACAATATCTCTAATAAATTTCAAAGGGTTTTAGTGAACATGTTCAGTCGGCTTTGACAATAGGTGTTAGTGAACATGTTCAATCAGATTCGACGATAGGTTTTAGTGAACATGTTCAATCGACTTCGACAATGGGTTTTAATGAACATGTTCAATCAAATGTGTCAAATAAATGTATTTATTATTTTCATCAAACCGTTCGAGATGGTTCAATTTCATATACACATTATTGAACATGTGCAATCAGAGTTTATTGTGTTTTTAGTAGCTTTTAACCGTTTTGGTGATAAACCAATATTGACGGTATTGAACATGTTCAATCGTTGTTTATGGCGTGTTTTCATTGCACATGTTCAGTATAAGTGTAATGAATGATATTAACTGAAATGGAGATTTTCATGGGATACACGAAATCTTTGATTCTAATTTAAAATTTTCAATACCATTTTTAACCCCAATATTAATTAATGTGGGAAATAATTTTAAACAAATTTATATTATATTTTAATAATTTTAGTGATATATGATTGGCTATAAATGGTTCCCCGGTACCCCAGTCTAACATGGTACCCCATTGATCTTGAATCATTCCATATATATATATATATATATATATATATATATATATATATATATATATATATATATATATATATATATATATATATATATATATATATATATATATATATATATATATATATATATATATATATATATAGAATCATTGCAGAACCTAAATTTAGTGTAGAACTGTGGAACCAATATCGTCCATAGATTAGATTAATTTAATGGTCTTGATTAAAAGGATTGAGTGTGAAATTAGTGGGAAAAAATTTGGTATTAGTAATAATTTAATTCATTCAAAGATTGACATTAACAAATAATAATCCTTTTTCTTTAAATTAAAATAACATTAATATGATTAATTTTTAAATAAAAAAAAATATACCATAAAAATGAGAATTTTATACTCTTTAAAACGAGACTGGTCATGATATATTTTTTTCGAAAAAATTTTACGTGTTTATTTTTCGTAAAAAAACAAATTTACCCATATCAAGATGCAATATAGCATGACGCGATCATTCGATGTCGAATGAACCCTTGATATCGTATATTCAACGTTGAATTAATACTATATATCATATATGCAACACTGCATGTACATTCAATATTAACAAAATCAAAATAATGGTCAAAATTAATAGTCAAAGTTGGTGGATTTAACGAGAACGGTCATGATATATTTTTTTTGAAAAAATTTTACGTGTTTATTTTTCGTAAAAAATTTTTTTACTCACACGACCATTCAATATTTATATCGAAATCATTTAATGTCGAATTACAGTTTATATCGCATATTCAACGTCGAAATGATACAATATATCATATATGCAATACTGCATGTCCGTTCGATATTAAAAGAGTCAAAACTGGTCAAAGTGTGCAGTCAAACTTGGTAGGCTACTATTAATTCAATGTTAATTGCATAATTACCATCTTAACCCTAGTGTTATATTATAATCCAATGGTTTAGATTGGTTCTATGGTTCTGCATTAAATTAAGGTTCTGCAATGATCTCAACCCTATATATATATAGAGAGAGAGAGAGTAGGTACAATGGAAAACCAACATGCATCGAAAAACATTGGAAAACATCCTTGCACCACCACAAATGCATCAAATTCCCCGCGTGATGAATCAACTTTCTGCGTGATGCATCACTTGATCCAATGGTTGTAAAGTGGTTCCGAGTTTTCCGATGCACGTGGGTTTTCCTTGAACCTATATATACACCCCTCACAGCGGGTCCATCATTTATTGCATGTACAAGTCCTATATAATGTTAAAGCATACAAAGGGACCGATGCCCTGAAATTGATCCTTTGTATTCGAATGGCTCAAACACATTGTCCCGAAATTGATTATGAAGATGCCACTCAAATGCACCAACAACACTTGGTAGTTCCTTCAACACTAATTTCTAGAGCAGAAAGCTTCGAAAGAAAGGGCCATTCATGGTAATATATCATCATCACAAATCTCTTTGCTACTTTCACAATTGTTAAAACCGTCAACAAACAGATATACAAAGGTGTTTCGTGATCATCAACTTGAACTCGCAAAAACACTCGTTAATTATCTCTGTGATGATCTTCTTTCTGCCTGCACAGGTTTGCCGTTTCTCAACTTCCATCAGATTTATCGGTACAAGTTGATGACATCACGTTTTACGTTCACAAGGTAACCGTAACAAATTACCACGAGTAAAATAGACAGGGTCGGTCCAATCATTATTTGGTCCCGGAAACTTATAAAGGACTCTTTAGATATATACGTTTTCAAAATAAGCAAATTTCATATAGAATAAAAATGGTAAATGAACAAAAAAAAATTACAATCAGATAATGCTATAGTTTTGAACTTTGCAAGTTAATAATTGTGTTTCAGACTTTCACGGTTAACAGCCTTATCTTTTCCTACAATTTAGTGTCGGCCCTCAACTGCTGAACATAGATCACACCTAACTTGATTATAACTGTGAATAAAACTTATTTTCAGTATCCGCTGGTTTCGAGATGTGGTTATCTAGGACAGATTGATCTACGGCCTTCGATCTCAAACAACGGTTATGAGATGAAACTACAAAACTTTCCAGGTGGTGCCGAAACGTTTGAAACTGTGCTGAAATTTTGCTATGGTCTTCCTGTATCTTTAAACCCCAGAAATGTAGCTTCTCTAAGATGTGCAGCCGAATTCCTAGACATGACCGAAGAATTAGAAGACGGAAACCTTATAAACAAAACCGAATCCTTCCTCACAATGGTCGTTTTTTCCTCATGGAAGGACTCTATCGCTGTCCTAAAATCATGCGAAACTCTCTCCCCATGGGCAGAAAATCTCCAGATTGTACGAAGATGTTGTGATTCGATCGCTTGGGCGAATCAAGGAAGTTTTACGACTATAGAAACCTCTAGTGAACAAATCCAGTGGTTAAATGATGTTACTACTCTTCAAATTGAACATTTTTTGAAGATTATAACATCGATGACACTAAAAGGATTAAGACCTGATATCTTAGGTTCGTGCATCACGATATATGCAGAAAAATGGTTGCAAAGCAGTGATTTAGAGATAGAAGGATTGAAACGATATACGAATGGAAAAAACGAGCTGCAATGGAGTATTCAGCAAGGACGGAGACAGGAAAAGGAATTCGGACAGAATCAAGAGCAACGAATGATTATAGAGAGTCTTGTGAGCATACTACCCCATCAAAAAGAAGCCATATCGTGCAATTTTTTGTTGTGGATGTTGAAGATGGCAATGGTTTATTCGGTTTCACCAGCTTTAATTTCTGAGCTTGAGAAAAGAATTGCCGTAGTTATGGAAAATGCAAGCGTGTACGATCTTCTGATTCCTGGTTACACGAGTGGAGAACACGGAAAGCAAGTGAAGTGAACTTTCAAACTTTTTGATTCTTAGAATCGTTCATAACTCATATATATATATGGTACTATATAATATAAAGATCAAAGTCTTTCTATGAGTATCGATCTGTGGCTACATGTCGAGATGAGTATATACTTTTAAATTTCGCATATACATGTATAAATTAAGGTTACATGCATATTTATATACACTTTGTATCTTCTAAGTCTATATATATATATATGACAATGTGAATGTCCATATTGTACATCAAGTTTGTATACATTTGTCATTTTATGGATTTAGAAGAATTAGACATACACCGATAATGTTAATTAATTTATAAATGTACACGGAAAAAACAATATATATTCTACGAAAGATATGATAACTTCTTGATCTTTATCCTACCCCTGCATATGCATATTGATGAAAGTATGATGCAGATGGATCGGAGAGCAGACTATGTACAATGTGGATTCCGTGCAACGGATTTTAGAATATTACTTGATGCATCAGCATCAGCAGCAGCAACAAACACAATCTCATGGGAAAGCAAACATCAGCAAACTGTTGGATAATTACCTCGCGGAAATAGCAGCAGATCCGAACCTTTCTGCCACAAAGTTTCAAGTGATCGCTGAATCATTACCAAATAACGCTCGTCCGTGTGATGATGGACTCTACCGAGCAATCGATATATATCTCAAGGTAAGATGTTAACCATGTGTACATTTTCAACCTTATGGATTATCTGATTATTTTGGATTTAATATTTTGCATCAGTTTAGCACCAACTGCAACAAAATATACGATTTGGAATCATTTTTTATACTAATTTTTGATAAGTAATTTGAACTTGTTCCTTACTCAATTATGGATTTTCAAAAACAATCCCTACTCAAATAGTACTAGATCTAAATCTAAATTGTACTTTGTCCAACTGTTATAACCCATTGCGTGACTTTGATTATTTAATATCATATAATCATATATAGCTCCCATTTCATCCTTGTAATTAAATTTGTATGAATCGAGATTAATTTGAAGTTCATTTTAAACTTCCAATATAAAGAATTATTCAAATTAACTCAGAATCTATGGAACAAATTTTCATTTATAGCTATTTGTGGTCTTGAGCTTAGTATTTTAGTGTCCAGGATAAGATACTAGAATAATGTTTTTTAATTATAAATACAAGATATATACTATTTTTTTAAAGGGCTTTGGACACTTTTTATATCATGTAATTGAAAATTAAACCAGAATTATATCATCTAATTGACAGTAAAACAAATTCCATGTTATTTATTCTAAAAGATTATTAAAATAACCTTGTATGTTTTGATATTAGTGTGGGTCTTGTATATTACTTATTTGGTTGAAAATTTAACAGGCACATCCTGTGTTGACCGAACATGACAGAAGAAGATTATGCAGAGTCATGGATTGTCAAAAGCTTTCAAATGATGCATGCTCACATGCTGCACAAAATGATCGACTGCCTCTAAGAACAGTTATGCAGGTAATTAACTTTGGTGTTAAATTGTAAAATATGAATATTAGGAATTTTAAAGTAGCCCCACTGCAAATTGTTAAAATACAAAAAATTCAATTTTTCCAATAAAAATAAACCTGGAATTTGAGAAACAAATTTATTTTTAAGATAAAAGGATATTCGTTGCTTGCCAAAAAGATAACCGCTTAAATATTTATGAGAATATTATATATTTATATTTGATGTTAGTAACACTCATCAATTTGATGTTAAACATACTAATAAACCAGCTTTCTTGTTGCAATATATTCTTGTGAAAAAATATAATAAAAGACACAAAATTAAATGACCAAAGTAAAGATGTTAAATTAATTGTCCAAGTAACGTACATAAATTCAAAATTTTGAAAATAAATGATCCAATTTCTCTCATTATAGGGTATACTTACCAATTGCAGTCTTAACGAAAGCTGGGTTCTGGTTATTGTATATTTTCACGTTAGAAATTAAATTTCATAATCATTTATTGACTAGAAAAGTTTAATTTTAGGTTTATGATCCAAAAATTTATCGTATGGAACGTTTATTTTTATGGGAACTTTTTTTTTAAATACAAGTATGTAGAAACTCAATACGAAAAACAATTAGGTATTGTTTGCGGAGCAAGAGAAATTGAGGGCAACGATGAACAAAAATCAGCAACCACGAAACACGTTGGAAGATAATTGTCCATCTCCAAATGAAGAAATCAAAATGCTCAAAGTGGAACTAGAGAAATTGATGATTGTCATTGAAGAGCTTCAAAGGGACTACGGTAATTTACAACAAGATTGTGTGTACATGAGAAAAAAACAGAACGCTTTATCGGGTTGGATATTAGGATGGAATAAGTTCAAAAAATCTACATTATTTCACGGGAAGTTCGATGCGAATGAAAATAGAGAGGGAAAGGAGAAAGAAAAAAGAATCAGCTCTATGCTCAGATTAAAAAGAAGGCAATCTATCTCGTGAAGCTAATAATCAAGTGGCTAGTTTTTTTTAAAAGGCAAGCGACCTTTTAAGTTTGAACCGTTAAGTGAGTTTGTAATATATGTAGTTTACTTCTAAGTCTTGGATATCAAGGACAATTAGTTCTATAAGGATGTTTATATAGTTTATGATGGTTTTAAGATTAACTCGTTCAAGTCCAAATATATATATATATATATATGTATATATATATGTATATATATATATATATATATATATATATATATATATATATATATATATATATATATATATATATATATATATATATATATATATATATATATACATATATATATATATACATATATATATATATATATATATATATATATATACATATATATATATATATGTATATATATATATACATACATATATATGTATTGTATGTATTATATATACATACAATATATATATATTAGATGTATTATAATCTATATAGATATATCTATAATATAACATATATGTATATATATATATATACATATATGTATATATTATAATATATATAGATGTATATATATATATATATATATATGTATAAATAT